>JAVQJL010005924.1:0-11485 GCA_036024295.1 Nannoperca obscura
TAGTAAACTTTTAACACGTTTGCGGTTTTTGAACAGGCATCGACGCAGTCACCTACCAGAGCCTCACGCATAGGAATGTCACCAGTTAATTCAACACCAGTTAAACCGACACACCGGAAACCTGTTCTCAAGCTGTTTCATGTTAAGGGTTTCAAATAATAGAAGTTTGGCAGGTGAACCAAAGCGGACACTCTTGACTTCACGTCTAATATTACCTTGTTATCGTATTATTCTGTCATACAGCTTGTTGGAGTGTATGGTGATACGACCCATGACAAGTGTAAACCTAGATATCACTCAAAAGATAAAGTTTTACCCTATTATTAAACACTTTCTAAACTGCTGCACATCACATAAACATAAATTGAGACTAGACAATTATGCTGGAAGACATACATTTTCCTCCAACAAACCAGTCTTCTTAGTTCCTGCTTAAACTCCGTTTGAAAGTGACTGAAACATCTGGGCCACCAGTATGAACATACAATATTCTTATGTTTCCCTTTTTTTCAGCTTGCCCCGTCGCTGCCATTGCAGGAGGACTTTGTCTATCACTGGAAGGCCATTACACATTATTACATTGAGACTTCTGGTAAGAAAAGTCTGAAATGAAGTTATCACATGTACGATATCCCCTGTCTGTTGTGCAGGTTGCCTTCAAAGTTGTTGATGTCTTTTGTTGATTACAATGGCAGGAAACTAGCTTTTTTATATGTTGTTCATACTGCATGTAACAGTATTATAGCTGCAGACAATGATATTTTCACTGTTGATTAATAAACTTATTATTGTCAATATTTAGTATTTCAAAAGATCAGTGCACAATACAACTTACCAGATCCAAAAGAGTTGTCTCAAACCTGCTTTATTTAAAAGCATGCAAATGGCACAGTTTTTTTGTAGTTTTAACAAGCTAACATTTCGTATTTCAATCAACTACAATAATTAATTGATAATCACATTTTCTGTTGATCGACTGATTAATCACCTGCTCATGTAGCATCTCTGTATATAAAAGGAACACAGGCCGTGCCAGTGTTAAGGGAATGGTTGTGAAGGAAATCATAATAAAAGGGCGGAATGGCGAAGTATGCTGGGAATGCCATGCTGGTTGTGTTTCAACAACTCTGTCTGGAACAAAGCAGCTCCAAACTATGAGAATGTTTTCTTCAAGTTTGCCTGTGGGATCTGCACAAGTAGAGCTCCTACACTCTGCCTCTTGTTTCAAGTTGCATCTAAGATTTACTTGGTGGTTATACCCGGTCATGTAGAATTTTGACATTGTAGTCTTAAACTACGTATGTTTAATCTCTGTATATTGTGGGCCAGGAAAGTCTTCTTCTGTTATTTTTCACTCGAAGCAGCAGTTTCTTTGCAACAGTTCTCCTAGTTAGGCCATTTGAACAGAATTTTCTCTGAACAGCTGATGAGGGATTATCTGTGCTTCAAGCATTATGTAGCTGAGCTTGTTTTGGGGGCGCTTAATCGCTGGTTTTGCAGACTTGCTACTTATATGAACTTGATCTATTGTCCTGAGCGCACCTTTAGGCAACCTGATTTTCATCAATCCACATAATTATTCATTTTAGGAATTCTTTGATTATTTTGATGATAGCTGATTTATCTTACAGATTAACCATTTCACAGACTGTCGTTACTTACCATATATTTTGGCATTGTGTGCTTTGTTACATTCAGCATCACTTGTGTGTACCATGTTATTGAATTAATGGACCCACATCTGTTAACTGGTGCATAATTGGACACAAACAAGAATGAATGATGATACGTGGGCCAGTTTTATTTTACATTATTATTTCATTCTCATAACTGACCTCGGCTTCAATTTTGAAACCCTGTTGCTTTGAATAGTAATTTGATTGATGAAGAGAAAGTGTATTGAAATTTGAAATATTTCATGTCAGTGTTTCCTTCCATGTCCAGCATTCCTTCCCTTGATGTGTCGTACAATGCACAATATTACTTATTTATTACTATTTGCTAGTTGTCATGCACCCTTCATTTTCTGGATCAAGCTATTGCTGATGTGCAGACTGTTTTCAGTTACTCACCACTTTCTGCATGTCCTTCATAATAAATGTGTTTACAAGTAAAACCGGTGATAGGACTTTAATCATGCCCCCTAGGAAAGTGTTTACAGTGCCAGTGAGATAAGCTAACACTACCAAAACATTGCAAGGATGAAATAGATTATATTATTATACATTACCTCTTTCGCAATGCACAAAAAGATAACATGGATTGCATTACATCTTTATAAACAACAACTTTTTGCAAGGGGAAGTCTTTTCCTTATGCTCGTATCTTATGGACATTCAGAGGTTCTGACATGTTTCTGTGTTTTTCCCCTGTTAGATGACAAAGCTCCAGTTACAGACACCAACATCCCATCCCACCTGGAACAGATGCTGGACATCCTGACCCAGGAGGAAGGGGAACGGGAGTCTGGAGAGACAGGACCCTGCATGGAGTATCTCCTACATCATAAAATCCTGGAGACTCTCTACACCTTGGGCAAGGCAGATGTAAGGCAGTCATGCTTTGGTAACTACAAGAATGATACCTCCAGGAAAACATACATATCATGATATGGGACCTATATATGTAGGTTGAGGAAGGATGGGAATTAATGGAAGTTTAGGGGGCCGAGTGTTGAAATGAGCTGCACTTTGACAGTGATTGTGCAGTATGCTATTGCACGGTTTTGGTAGACTCTTTAATGAGTCTGCACTGTGAGCTGCATTTCCACACAGGGTGGGGACACATCTATTTTGGTGAACCACCCAAATAAATTCTAACATATTCTGTGTGTATGTTTTCCCATCAGTGTCCTCCGGGCATGAAGCAGCAGGTGCTTACCTTCTACACAAAGCTGCTAGCACACATTCGTCAACCTCTCTTGCCGCACATTAATGTCCACAGACCTGTACAGGTGAGAAGTGTTGCAGTCTGGATTCCAGCATATTTTTGACAGTCCTTTTGCTTAAAATGGTCTGCTAACCAACAGGTTATGTAACGTATTTGTAACTTACTGTGGCTGTGACATTCCTCTGTCAGAAACTGATCCGTCTGTGTGGGGAGGTGCTGGCTGCTCCTACAGAAAATGAAGAGATCCAGTTCCTTTGTATAGTCTGTGCCAAACTGAAGCAGGACCCATACCTTGTCAACTTCTTCCTTGAGGTGAGTTGCTTTGACACCAGGGAGAAAAAAAGTTAAGCAGCACATAAATATTAATCTGTGTATATACACTCACCGGCCGCTTTATTAGGTACACCTGTTCAACTGCAATCACATGGCAGCAGTTCAATGCATTTAGGCATGTAGACATGGTCAAGACTATCTGCTGAAATTCAAACCGAGCATCAAATTGTGGAAGAAATGTGACTCAAATGATTTTAAACATGGCATGGTTGTTGGTGTCAGACAAATGGACTGAGTGTTTCTGAAACTGCTGACATACTGCGATATTCACGCACAACCGTCTCCAGGGTTTACAGAAAACGGTCCAAAAAAACAGAAAATGACCAGTGAGTGGCAGTTCTGTGGCCAGAGGTGAGAGGAGAATGGCAGACTGGTGCGAGCTGATAGAAAGGCAACAGTAACTAAAATAACTACCTGTTACAACCGAGGTGTGCAGAAGAGCATCTCTGAACGCACGTCGAACCTTGAAGCTGGTTCAGGCTGCTGGTGGTGGTGTAATGGGGGGGTGGGGGTATTTTTTGTGTGTTCACTGAACTCAAATGGACTCTTCAGTCACCGGATCTTAATCCAATAGAGCACCTTTTGGGATGTTGTGGAACAGGAGATTAGCATCACGGATGTACAGCTGAAAAATCTGCAGCAACTATGCGATGCTATGTGTCAATATGAACCAGCATCTCTGAGGAATGTTTCCAGCATCTTGTTGAATCTACGCCACAAAGAATTTAATGCAGTTCAGAAGGCAAAAGGGGTTCAACCCAGTATTAGCAAAGTGTATCTAATGATAAAGTGGCTGGTGAGAGCCTGTTACCAACCATAAGAGCCTTGCTGGATTTTTAAGCACATTTGTGATGTTATTTGCAGAACAAGTCAAAGAGACCTGAGCCAAAGAGTCCTGCAGGGACAAAGGTGGTGAAGGAGAATGTGTTGGCTCCAGACACTGGTCAGTCTCCGGGAGTGGAAAAGGCTGACCACCCAGAGGAGCTGCAGGCTGCAGCTGCTGCCTCCACCTCTAGTCCAACCATGAACAATAATAACACCAACAATTACAATCTCGTCACCTCCCTGCTCAACCTCACAAAGAGCCCTGTAAGTAATCCCTGTGCAAGGAATTTTGGGCCATTTACTCATACGTTCCGTAATGTCTTTTTAATTTGGGTTGGTTTTCTCTCCTGCTCAGGATGGCAGGATAGTGGTGAAGGCATGTGAGGGCCTGATGCTGCTGGTCAGTTTACCAGAGCCTGCAGCTGCCAAGTGTTTAACTGAAAACACTGAGGTCTGTGAGCTTTTGACCGACAGGCTGGTCTCCTTCTATAAAGCCCTGCCGCAGTCCATGGACCCCTTGGACATTGAGACAGTGGAGTCAGTCAACTGGGGGTAAATTCCTGTTTACTGTCTGTAACCACATTTAATCAGAAGTATAATGACTTGTAAACACCACTCGGATACAATTCACTTGAAGTGTTGTTTTAATCTGACTTGACAGGTAGCCCTTAAATAGCATCCTCTATGAAATGCTATTTTCAGCGGATCAACCTTTTCATCCACACCCCTCTCTCTTTCAGTCTGGATGTCTATAACCTGAAGGAGGATGCTGCTGTCTTCACAGGGAAGAGGGCTCTCATCTCCTTCCTGTCCTGGCTAGATTACTGTGACCAGCTCATCAAGGAGGCTCAGAAGGTCCTTAACCAGTGCTGACTCACTGGGTTTTGATGTGTCATATTGTAGTCAGAATAAAAGAACTTCTCTCCAAAGAAGGCTGAACTACGTTTTTGTTTTTCTTCACGGTCTTCCAGTCAGCAGCTGCAGTGATGGCAAAAGCAGTGAGAGAAAGGTTCTTTGTGTCTGTTATGGAACCGCAGCTTATGCAGACGTAAGTATTGCCTTGAATCATCAATCACTCATCCTTTTATTGAAATTCGCAGTCTTGTCTTGTTTATGTGTCGTGACTGCTCAGTAACACGTGGTGTGTTTTGTGGGTGCACGTAGGTCCGAGGTGGGCATCCTGACCTCCACAGCCCTGCTGAACAGGATCATCAGGCAGGTGACATCAGAGGCTCTGCTGCAGGAGATGGTTTTCTTCCTGCTGGGAGAGGAGAGAGAGCCGGAGACTGTGGCTACTATCGCCCAGACTCCGCTCAGACACAGACTGATTGAGCACTGCGACCACCTGTCAGACGAGGTTCTTATCACAGTATTTTTATTATTCAGGATTTACCTCTAACATTTCTAATGTCTAATAGATGAATTGTTGAGACTACTGCGGGGTCTGCCAGCGGTGGGACTGGAGGGGACTAATGTCTGGCTCATTAGACTCATTTAGGCCTTTTGATTTATACCCTTTTGTGATCACATTGATTCTTTAAAAAATGAAAATCATGTATCTGTAATTTCTTCTTTCACTTTTTCGATAAGTACAAAATGTCCATCTGCCCTTCAAGGATCATGAGTTCCAGTGAATCATTTGATTAACCAAAAGCACTTGGTTTTTAATTAGTATTTGAAAGAACCATTGCACACATTCATCACACCACAGAGCGATGAGTCATCTCTTTGACAGCCACTGCCTACTTTTTTGTCAGTATTTGGCATGTTGCTCTGGGTTTACAGTGGGAACTAAGCCTCATTCCTTCTACTGTGTTCCCAGATCAGCATCATGACGCTGCGGCTATTTGAGCAGCTGATCCAGAAGCCCAACCAGCACATCCTCCACAGCTTGGTGCTGCGTAGCCTGGAGGAGAGGAACTACCTGGAGAATAAACCGCAGGAGGAGCGGGAGCCCCTGGAGAATGGGCAGCCCCACGATGCTGTGTAAGGACCTACCTCTGACCTTTGACCTCCACCGAGCTGCCTTTTACAAATCCTGCCTGGAAAATCATCTGCACAAATGCACACCTGTGGAAATAAAGTGAATGCATCTAGCTGTGTTTTTAAGATGTGCCACCAATTCAACTAAACTGTTCCTTATTGTTTGTTTCAATTGGTGGGAATCTTTTTAAGCCCTGGTTAGTGGGAAATGCGAATCAGCCACTGATAACATTAAGTGATCCGTTCTGGAGTGATGCATAAGGAGCAATAGCTTCCTTGTTTATTGATGTATTGTTTCATATGACTTATTAGTTTTCATGCAAAGGAATTAAGTCACTAAATGCAGCACTGTAATACTGGTTTACATGATCATACTGGGTGTACATGCTTCCATTTGGGTGAGAGGAGTTCACAGAAGAACTTCAGTGACATTTGTATATATGCAGACAGTAAACAGTAAACATACTTCCAGATCACATTACACAACACAAGTGGAAAGTGTCATGCAAGCCCAAAGAACCCAAAAATGCTGCCCCCCTTTTAATTTCACTCAAAAATACTGAAAAAGTGGACGTCTTATTTCTTTTCATACCAGAATGGAGAATAGAAAGTAAAATATTTTACAACCAGAGAGCTGCATAAATCCTTGGACAAAAACAACTTGCAAAGTGATCTTTTGTTACGTCTTCAGTAGCACAGATCAATATCAGATTATGTTGTCTCATAAATATAAATACTTTTTTAATGAACGTGTTCTTTCTGCAGAGACCTTGAGGAGGACCCACTGTTTGGTGATGACCCCTCTCCAGACAGCAGGCTGTCTGGTTCTGATTGGTTCAGCTCGTCTCCACCACAGAGTCCCGACCACTTGAAGTCGGATGGCAAGACGGAGGTCCACAAGATTGTCAACAGGTACGCCGTCGCTGTGGTCACGATGCAACACGCAGCATGTGGAGGTTCTCCGTCATTAACTCTCTCACTCGGTTGCCTGCAGCTTCCTGTGTTTGGTGCCCGACGAGGCAAAGTCATCGTATCAGGTTGAAGGCACAGGCTACGACACCTACCTCAGAGATGCACACAGACAGGTGAGGCTCATTCTGCAGTGTTTAAGGCTCAAGATACAGTGGAGAAACGGCAGCACGGTGAAAATACCGCTTTAGTGTTTCTTGCTAGGTCTTTCATCATTGGTCTCATTAGGTACTGCTGCTCGCAAAATTTCTTATTTGTCAACAGTAGAACAGATACTAAGCATAGATGAATTGTTCCCCTCAGTTCAGAGACTACTGCGGGGTCTGCCAGCGGTGGGACTGGAGGGGAAATCCAAAGCCTTTTGAGAAGTGTAACTTGGACATCCCGTTCTTCGAGGGCCACTTCCTGAAGGTTCTCTTCGACAGGATGGGCCGCATCCTAGATCAGGTCAGTGTGATCAAGCATGTAGTAAACATCTGTTGTAATACTGGCATCATTCAGAACAGCTTTGGCTGTAATCACCACATGAATCAGAGCTAAATTGTCTTTTAGTTGATGGAAATGCACAGACCTAAGGGATTACTAAATCTTAAATGGCAAGTTTTCAAGGCAAGGTTTTGTCCTAAAGTGGCTAAGCTAGTTGACACGCACAACTAGATTGCAGTGAATAAATGAAGATTTGTGCATGTAACCGCTCCAGGTTTTACTGACTGTCAAACAAGAAAACAGAAAAATGGGGAGAAAATGCAAATAAGCTGCTGATTATGCAGGGGCCTTATTTTTGAAAAATAAAAAACATAAAAGAAAATAACGCACTCTCGCTATAAACCCATTTGACAAATGATGTTAGATGAGAATTTTGAAGATGACTAATAGAGATTCAGAAGCGTGATGCACTTTTTGGCAGCTCATGGGTTTCTTGTAGCATTTAGGAAATCAAATGGGAGTGCTGTGTTAAAGCTTCTGATTTCTTCGACACTTCGTGGTAGGTTTTCTGCACACATGTTCAGGTGACTCTAATCACCAGTGAATTTCCCGTGTAGCTCTACATCTGACGTCCTCTCTGTCCTCCAGCCCTACGATGTCAACCTGCAGGTGACCGCTGTGCTGTCCAAACTGTCTTTGTTACCACACCCCCACTTGAACGAGTACCTGCTGGACCCCTATATCAACCTGGCCCCTGGCTGCAGGTCCCTGTTTTCTGTCATCGTCAGGGTAAGACTCCTGTCTAGATCACGCAATGGTCGTCCTGTCCATCATTGATGGCCGACGCTGCCACGTCCAAAGCTTACGATCACTGCTTTGAGATTTGTTGCTTGTCTCGATTGATTTAGTTTTTTTGTTATGTGTAGAATCTTGTATTTGATATTGAATATTAACAAATAATCATGTTTGAGACGATTGTTTGCCTTTTATCTCATGCCAGTGGTATTTCTCTTGCTATTAATCTGGTGGACATGCTGCGACTCGACCTGCTTCTTACCGGCAGAGCTGCACCTCTGTACATATTTTGTTCTATACTTTCCTTTAAAATCTATCCCAGTAGCACACGGATTAAAGGGCAGAATAGACTTTCTAAAACACTAATCTGTTCACTAATTTAGACACTAATCTAAATAAAACACTTTCTTTGGAGAACGTGAGGGTTTCAGGTGAAAAATGCCAACAAAATAGCATGCTAGCCTGCCACATAATTATTTATTGACCCGATAATGGGTGCCGATAATGAGATGCCGCAATGACGACAGCATTACACAAGTCAAGTTCAACACATTAAATCTACATTGTGTGAAGGTTATTTTTGGGTTTGTGGGGGTCGGTCCCCCATTTCTTCAGATTTGACTTTATTAAAACAGAGTTGACAGCAGTTCTGTGTAATCTCTGTGTAATAGGAGCATAAAATAAAACAACTGATGTATACCGCCTGCGAAAAAGTGAAAAGAAATTCAATTTGATCGCCTTTGATCTCTATCTCTAGTCCTAGAGGTCAAATCTGCAATGCCTCCCCATCTGAAAATGAACTTCATGGTTTCTTGAAACACTGGAGAAAATGTCAAGCTTTAGTTATGTTAAAATGCACAATGGCTTCCACACACGAGCTTATCTGCTCCACTGTCTTGTTCGTTTATGGACACAGTAATGTCTTCAATGAGCATAGTAATAATTTACTGCACCTTTTACCCAGGGGTGGAAGAAGTTTGGTAACGTGTGTGTGTGTGTGTGTGTGTGTGTGTGTGTGTGTTAGGTGGTGGGAGATCTCATGTTGAGGATTCAGCGCATCCCAGACTTCACAGCCAAACTGCTGCTTGTGAGGAAGAGATTATTGGGTCTGGAGCCAGAGGGCATCACGTACGTACCTCCACGTGGGTTCTGTGCTCGTGTCTTCTGAGTGCACGTCTCACCTTTCTGTCTTCTTTCTTTTCCCCCCGTAGTATCGACCACATGACTCTGCTGGAGGGGGTGATCGTGCTGGAGGAGTTCTGCAAAGAGCTGGCAGCTATCGCCTTCGTCAAATACCACGCAGCTGCCTCCTCCTCCTCGCCGTAACCTCCCCGCTGTTTGTCCATCTGCCGTGGCCAGGCAGACAGGTCAGGATCAAACTGGGCCTTTGGGCTGTGCTGCTACCGGTGGCACAGGGTCGGCAAAACATTACCACTAACTGCTCATCCCTGCAAGACTGTTAAAGCCCACACGGACGGGTTTCATCGCTCCCTTCTTCTGACCTCTCGGGCTCCATCGTAAAAAAAAATCAAAACCTCTTTGGTCTTGTTTTTGAGCAGGTCAGAGCGCAGACACTGCCCAGCCAGTAGAGGAATTGGAGGAGGAGGATGGAGGTCGATATGCAGAGAGATGGTCACTAGACTTTTTACAGACTCTGCATTTTCACTCACCCCCACCACCATCTCTCTTTCTCTCCAGCCGAAAGATGACAGCCCTGTAATTATTATATCAAGGAGAAAAGATACTTGTCTATTTATTTTCTGTCCTGTTCTCACCCATTTGTAAACATCATTGCCTTAATGTGGAATCGCACCTTTCAGTTACAGGAGATTGTTTCCTTTTGAAACATTTTTATCTAAAGACAAGAGGCTGTAGAGACAAATGCCCACTACCTTCAACCCCTATATGTACCCGTAGTTACATACATATTGTACTGCAGTATTTACGATACTGCACTCATATTTTATATGCCAAGTCCTCTTATTTATTTGTTTGCTTTCAGGTTGCCTTTTTAACTAATGTTATATAAAGATAAAATGGATTTAAAACGGTCAAAGTAAGACCTGACCATGCAGATGTTATTTACATTATTTGCTTTCCTCAGTTTGTCTCTCAAAGCTCATCTGTAATCACCATCACCCAAGGATGGAACCATCCGTCACATTCTGTCAAACGAAATGGTGAAATTTCACAAATGATGTGACTTTGCACACAGATCTCGTTGCATTGCACTTGTTACATTCACACAGTTCATTCATGCTTTTTCTTCCTTTGGGTTGGCTTTTAGGAAGTTCCTCGTAGGCTCTTGTGGAAAGAGTCCACATTAGTTTTTGTTGTGAAATGTTGTTCTACAGACCCAGTGTTGCATTTCTCACACCAGTGTTTATTTTATCCACGCGATACTGTGCTGTTGTGTTTTACACCATTTATAATTCTCACTAATTAGTTTATTCTATTGATGAGAGGGATGCGGAAGAGCTCATCTTGATTTTATTTACCAGTGTCTTAAATCCATAATTAACTTTAGACATACGGTAGCTTCCAGCAGTGGTTCACAGCCTTTACTGGCTTTTGACCCCTAAAACAAAGCTACGTCTACTTGGTTGTGCATGTCTGTAAGTTGTGAACACTTCAACCATTATGTGATTCTAACTTCTTACTTCAAACTTTTTATCGAAATGATCCAGTCATTTATAAGAAAAGAAGCAAAGATAAGAAGAAAAAAAAAAATTTTTTTGTGGCACAAAATGCATCATCCTCCGATATTGTTTATCATCTCTTGACCCCTTAAATATATCTCAAGACCCTTGAGAGGAGTCCAGGCCCCCAGCTTGGGAAGGTGCTGGCTAACAGTATCCTAAGAGCTTGGAGTTCCTCTATAGGTTATCATGACTTTCTATGAGGTGTCGCGTTTACATGCAGTATTATCTTTTCCTGCTGATCGTGGATTGTTGGCTGGTTGTTGGCTGCTTGTGAATTGCCTGAAGTGTCACCTCGTGGATCTGGGATTCAGTACATTTCAATTGGTCCAAATCAAGATGCGACTTAATATAACGTTAGTTCTCCTGTTATCTTGTGTTCCCTGTGTGTGTGTGTGTGTGTGTGTGTGTGTGTGTGTGTTTCCATGATTGGTTTGTGTGTGTGTGTGTGTGTGTGTAATGATTTGTTGCGGCTGGGGGGGGGGGGGGGGGGGGGGGGGGGGGGGGGGGGGGGGGGGGGGGGGGGGGGGGGGGGGGGGGGGGGGGGGGGGGGGGGGGGGGGGGGG
>JAVQJL010005932.1:0-10943 GCA_036024295.1 Nannoperca obscura
GTTTGCTACCAGTAACACAGAAACGCCAATAACCGGAAATGACACAATACGTTCACCTCAGCACGTCAGCACCAACAGCAAGCCAGTGATTAGTTAGTTGTTCAAATGGATTGAAAGAGGTTCATCAAAGAGAATCTGTATAGGGACATCTGATTTCATTTGTTGTCAACCTCCATTTTTGTAAACCAAGGCATGAGACATGAAGCACAGTCAAGTATGCTATAAACATTGCACACGTGCACATTTTTAGTGCCAGTGGCATGTGGCACACTTAAGGGGCTGGTACACTTTAACAGAAGTGCTTGTCAGATGGTCCAACAGATTTGGAAAACTGGAGACAGCCTAAATATGTGCAGCGTTATCCCAGTATTTAACAATGATCTTTTTTCAATACGCCTTTGAGTGTGGCGGTTGCACATCACGCTGTGCAAAATAATTATGTTGCACATACATTTTTGTTGAGGGTGATACCAGAAGTGTTGATTTACACTTCATAAGAAAACAGAATAGTGTCAAATGATGTGGACAAGAGCTCAGGTGTATGTGTGGTTATTTTGCAACAGTAAGGTGCTGGTTGTACAAATTTAGCCAGTGGATCTGGCGTCCGTAATTGCAGCTTGACAATGGGCCGAACTCCAATTAGAGACTGCTGATGGATCACAGATCTGCAGTTAATCATCTGAAAGGGGAATGCCTTCATACAACATGGTAAATGTGAAAAGACCAATTTTCAGGCACAAAGCTGTGATTTGTGTTGCACCTTGCATGGCTTCATAAAAATACAGTCATATGTCTTTGACTTTCAGCTTCACTCTCTCTTTCTCTCTCACTGCATCTTGTGCTTTCTACCTACTCAAGGCACCCACCTTGTAATGCTAGGATATTGGGGGGCTCAAATATATGCATGAACACATGCACACACAAATGAATGCCGGTACAGTGCAGGTCTCTTTTTACATTTCACATTGCTTTCTCTTCAAGTTCTTCTCAGCTGAAAGGCACATTACAGTCAGTCCATGAGATGTTACTGAATTTGGAGGCCCTAGTGTGATATTTCTACAGAAAACATCAGTACACTTACACTGTTTGTTTGTTTGTGTGTGGGCACATGTGCGTGTGCACAGCCTCTTGAACCAGAGGGGCCGATGAGTAACACATCTCTGTAACACTGCTACTCTACTCAGAAACAAAATACTATTTTATTTACACAACAAGTCATCGGACCGAAATTAGTCAGGGTCTTGCAAAATGACGCCATGTTTCAAAAACGAGTCATAAGAGCAGGCAATAAAAAGGTAGCTGGTGGTGGGCGTGATTAAAATTAAGTTCTGTTGCTGTTTCAACTAAGAGATAAAATATTATCTTTTAGCGCAGGTCAGTGACTCTCCAACAGTTACTCCTGTACTTATCTCCTATTTCCACTCTTTCTTCCTACTTTTCACTGTCACTAATCCCGGCAGTACAGTAATTACAGAAGCTTTCAGTGACCTTTGTGCGGTAAAGGTTAGAAAGCAGTCTTTACACATCAGATAAAGGCAAAGGTCAGCCTGCCTGCTCTAGCATAGGTGATAATTTTTCCTGGGAAACTACAAAATAGAATTTTTGGAGATTTTATTTTAACTTTGATCTTACAAGCTTTAGATATATATATCTATACAAACCTGTTGTACTGGAAGCATAGTGAGTTTTTCAATTCATTCTGATGAATCACTGAAAAATCAGGCTTTATAGCCGACCAATTTTTCTGGTATGATACACTTGAATTGAAAATGTCTGTCATATGGTCTACAATTTGTATAATTTAGCAGTAGGTGGACTGTAAATGCGTGCCAGTGGCCTTTCATAGACTATTCTCAGTGCTGCTATTAATAGGCAGCAGATGACCTTTCCTTCCTTGACTACTTCACCAGCCGAGTGGATGCAGGACCAAAGGGCAAAAACTGGCAACCGGGGGGATAAGGAGGATAAGCATGAAGAAGATGAGGAGGATGTAAATAGCTATTGAAGCCATTTTATAGTAAGTACATAGACAACTGCTTTAAGGATGAGAGCAGGAAATTTTACAATGTAAACTCTGCCTGTCCAGAAGCCAAACCAAACCTCAAACATACCTCCAAATGACAAAAGATTAGCAGTAGGCTGGGTGAAATGACATTTTCTGCAAATTTCTTCACATACTTGCATCAGGACAAAAAACTATTGAGCTTCTCCTCCTGAACTCTAACTGCTATTTAACACTTCAGTGGCTAAAGATGAAATCAATGCAATCAAGCTCGACTGAAAAGACTCACACATACAAAGAATGGTCCCACCTCCCACAGTTGCTTCAAAATTGTGTAACATTCCATTAATACATCTTCACCAGGTAATTGTGAGATTTTGGTGAAAACAAATGACCATCACAAGGAAGATCAGCCTCTGGCACTGGATTTTACTAGTGCCACTAGGTCATATTAGGTAGTTAATCTGAGGCACTGCATTATCGCAAAAAACAGCGGGTGCTACTAAATGAATGCTTTCTGAGTCTTTTCTAACACTAAACAGTGAAGAAAATGAAAAATAAATCCAAAATGCCAGAGAGGACGCAGGGGAAAATGAAGCATAGTGGACACACACTGGTCTCATGGCAAAACTATCACAAATTACAGCAATCAATCGTGATTATTCTGACAGTAACACACTGTGTGATGATGGTTCTAAATGAAGCCATATCATTATATGAGTCACAAAATGATTTCAGAGCTCCAGCACTTGTGATTGAAGAGATTGCAATGTTTTTAGTGCAATTGTCCACAGACTTTCTGATGCAAATTTTCAAGTCTCTCTATCTCAGACACAAACACATTCAAAGATAATCAGCACCTTTATATCTGAGCAATAGAGTCAGACTACATGCACTACATGCAACAGAAACGTCAGAGCAGAGAGTTATCTTCAAAAATTAAAAAGTGACTGTATGTGTGTGTTTGAGTTTGCATTAGTACACACACGATCACACTGTGCATGAGAAGAACTCATGGCCAAGAGAAGTGAACTGCATAAATCACATCAACATACTTGTAGGACAGCCATCATTCTGGGAAGAGAGAAGTGAGGACGACACAAATAGAAAGGGGGAGGGTTAGAGATTACACACAAAGATGATGGGGACAAAGATCAGACAGAAAGAGATGGAGGGAAGACCTTAAGATAAATGGGGGAAGGGGAGGAGACAAGGAGAGTAAGAAGATGAAGAATGACAGGATGTAGTAGTAGAAGGCAGGAGGAGAAAGCAACAAAGAGAGGGACAATTGAAAGTCAACAGAAATGAGAAAAACAGAGACCAAGATGAAGAGTGAGGAGAAAGACGAAGAGCGAAAACAGAAACAAATCCACCAGGCAGCTTCCCTCTCTTACTTGCTTTTTCTTTTTTACAGCTAGACACTTACAGTCAATGGGACAAGTGATAAAAGAGACCAACAAACTGCAGAGCAACATGGGGTGTTGGGTGCTTTTCCTTGGCCCTCTGAATGGTACTGCAGATGGGATCACTTTATAACAGGAATGACATGAGTGGTCTTCCAAGCAAACCAGAAATACCAGTGTTAATGGAACCCTGAGGAAAGATGAGGACTAATTAAAAGAAGGAGGGACAAAAAGACAAAAGGAGACCACTAAAACATCACAGTTGCCAGCTTAAGGATTGGGCCTATTAGCAAATATATGTAAAAACAACATGATACAACAGGATACAACAGCAGTGAAACTCCAGTTACGAAACACTTATTTTCAACTATGTGCATATTGTGAAGAGAATAAAATAGAAAAAGAAGAGGCTTACAAATGCATGACATAAAATACAAAGTGCTGGTAGTAGGATGTACAATGTAGGATAAACAGGATGTAGAAGAGAGGATACAAGATGAAAGACAGTCACATGGCCCCATTATAAAGATTCGTACACAACCTAATGTCAAATTTTGTACACAATAAATATAAAGAACATCATCTGATTAGTAACGTGTGTGGGGAACACAGCCCCCTCATTGATTTGCATCTGGATATGCATGTGATCTTACTGTACATGGACGTTTTCACAGTCACGGCAAACATGCAACAGTCAACATCTGTTTGTTGTGTATTAACTGTGGGAAGAAACAACATGAAGCGGTAGTTTCTAAGGGGCTATGTAACCGATCAGGCACCTGACTTTCTTAATGAGGCATAAAATTAAATCAATAATCATTTATCATTTAAAAATCTTAGGTGGTTCCCCTTTCTCAAAGGGGAAGATTTGTACCGTTTCTTTGTTTCAAATCACTTTGGAAGTGTAAAAACAATTATCTGAAGATGTTACCTTGGTCTTTGCAACTGGCATTCATAATTTTCTCTCAGTATCAAAAACACAGTAACAATCGTTAGTTGAAGTTCTAATTCCCCTAATAGTATATTGATAGCTATACAATAAAAGGAAAATATACTTGCTATTCATTCTGATTCAAAATAAACTCATATTACTTTTACTTTAATCCAGGGGTGAACTACAGGGTAGAGCCATTAATTCTATTATTGTGCACCCTACAAAGGTAAAGTAAGAATAGAGTGCAGTGTGTGGTATGAGTAGCTTAATATTGCTGCTTCATCCCTTTTCTGTCCCACTAGCAGGGTCAGAAAACTGCCATTACTCTAGCGTACAAATAGAGGGTTGCAAATCCGATTAGGTGTAACTCAATCAAGACCCAGTGAGTCACTAGGCAGGACTGTACATGTCTCATTGTGATTATGAGTGCATGTGCTCATATCCATGGCAACGGGTATGTTGATAATGAGTTCAAGTTTGGAAAAAAGAGTTTGTGATAACAGTGGTGACAGGAATTATGTAAATAGCACACGGCATGTGCAAATACATGCAACACTTTTGATCTGGCTAGCAGTATCTGTTATCTGACCTTCTGTATTAGCTGAGCTACTCACAGCAAAATAGATATGTTTGCAGGCCTGCTCAGACAGTCAGCAAAGCCAGTGTTCATGCTTGATTGATGACTATCTGATAGTATTGTTTGTCTAACTGGCACCGCAAAGCTGTCCTGTCACACACACTGCGTGATTAATAATGGACTGTAACATTAGCTGTGTGTTTAAACACAGTGACCTCCTCCCATTGCCCTCTCACGCTCCATTGGCCATATTAGGTTTACTAATTGCTTGCTGCTGGTCATTGAGCAACATGTGGCTGCTGATGAGAGAATTTGTCCCCAGAAGTAAAGCTTTTGTCGCCTTCTTACCTAGCAACCAGTAGAGGACTGTTGTCAGCGCTGGCCAACTTATCTCGATTACTCAGCACTGTCAACAAGCATTTGGCAGGGCAATAGTCTTAGCAGGGCCTTGAGTTGCTAGAGGAAGACATGCAACATCAGCTTTATTCAAGTTTATTGATTTACTCAGTGTTGATATCCCATCCAGAGACATTTCTGAATCAATCAAAGATATTTAACACAGCTTACATGTACAGTATTAGTTACACTTAGTAGGCAGTTTATAAAGTGCAGATACACTAGCTAAAACTAATGCAGTCTCATACAACAGACTTGCAATAAAGGATATAATCACTTTCTGTAGAAACTGTTTCAGAAAGCTGCTGATTCAACTTTATGGTCATTTTACCACTTTACCTAATAAATTGGCAGCTGAGTGTATATTGTGACAGACACATTGGGTTAAGTGTGTAATAACTTGTCTTCTAGAAGTGCTCAGAAACATAAACTCCAACAGTCTGCCCACATGTTTTACTTATATTGCTGTGACGCCTAGTGCTGGGGGATATGGTTTGAAATCAATATCATGATACTCATAATAATATTTTTCCAATACTTTTATGCTCTATGTCATGAAATCACACTGATATGAATTAAATGAACTGTGCTCTGCTGTTATAAATTATATCTGGTCGAATTCTTAATATGAGAAAAATAGAATTAATAATTAATGATGTTAGTTTTTAATAAAAAAATACATGGAATCCTAATAATTTTGACAACAGACAGTAACATGTGATGATCATATCAGCACAATACGATTCTATTAGAAGTTGATCAACAATAATATTGAGTTGCCACCCAGACCTAGTAAAAATAATCTGACAGATTTAACGTTTGGCTGTTAAAGTGACACATGGATCATTGTTCACTGCTGTGTGTGTTATAAACCAGCTGTTAACATGAACCCTCTTTCCGTCCTCTTCCTCCCTCCCACCATTCTGTTCCATTTCTTTCTCCGTCTCCCACATCATTCTTGTTCTCCTCTCTGATCTGATTGACTGTTATGAGAAGTGACTGTCTATCAGACTCTGGGCCAATTCTATTACCTGAACCCTTCATTGAAACTACAGCCACTTTCACTGCGCCGACACACACAAACCAACACTAATGAGAGAGAAACACATGTGTACATACACACACTGTACACAGAGACGCGCATCATTTTGACACAGGTACGCAACACTCACTGGTTTACGGGTTTATGCATTGAGTAGAGAAAGAAACACATGAACACACACACACTTGTCATGCTCTGTCTCTGTTCTGTTTGCGCTCAATAAACCAAATCTCAGCATATTTTGGTAATCTTGCCCTAGGCAGGGGGGGAGTGTCCTAGGAGCCCACTGCAGAGAGCCTGATTGCCAACCCACTGCGCCAGCCCTGATGACATCGTCACTATGCACCATTCACCAGAGCAGGACTGGTCCCACTGTTATTGCCTCAGCTGTTCATATTCAATATGTGACATGTGGCAAATGGGCTGCAATAACTGCAACGTAATCCTTGCGGTCAATTGCGTTAAAGACTAAGACATCTCATGAAATTTCAGACTGAGACTTTTCCTTACAAGAGACTTTCTGTTTCTAGTGAAACAAAAAGGATCTTACTTTTTAACAAAACTCTCTGTCTCTGTAGGGATCTTTTCCATAATGTTATCAGACCCTTCAAATAACAGTCTGAGCCTGTCTGTGGTAAAAACAAGCACTTTTAGTAGACAGACTTTTCACAGGCTCAGTTGCCCGCAAATACTATGTTGCAACCATTGCAGCCCATTCATTAATGCCAGCGGAGGCCCAAATTTGTAAAAATACTGGAGTTTCCCATTAAGTTCCATCCATTACAAAATCATGACTTGATAAGGGAGGCTATTTGATATAAATAAGAAGTGATTTGAATAACATGCAATATTACTCTAGTTTACCATACAGGCAGACTTATTTGTATCAGACGAAACCATTAGACGTTAAAAACATCATGCACATTTTTCAGATACAATCTATCCTGCAGTTAAAATACCTGACAGTGAATATAGGACAAATGCACATTTGTTTAAATATAAGTTAGTGTTGTGGGCATTCAGTACTGTGAAGCCCTAAATCTAATTGTTAGAATTTTGTGGCACTGGGCTTGTGGGTGTGTAGTTTAAAGTTCACAAAATGTAGGGATCTTTTATTCATGTCATTATTATACAGCAGATGCTTTTCTGCCCACATTAGTATCTTCATCTACGCTTTGCTGTGTCCTTTCATCACATTACTCTTTTCGTCTTCAACAATATAACCACGTCGCCTTCCTCCTTCGCTGTGTTCCAGTGCTGCCTTTATCTCTTTCTCCCTTCCTGTAACTCCATATATTTTTCTGCCTGCTCCCTTCCCTCACTCATTTTTATGCCCATTGTTTCTACCTCATAAAGGCACATCAGGGATTATGTGCAACCCTTCAATATGCTGAATTATCGACACTGCTTTGCTCCACCTCCCCAAATCTATTCTCAGATAAACAAACACAATACAATAGGGCTGCCTAATGCAAATACACACCCATTTGATGAGTCTAATGTTTCACCAATGATTTACTTGCCAGAGTGCTAGTTGTACAGCAGAACATGCAGCAGGATTCAATGTCAGCACAAACATGTAAACAGCATACTGTGTTTGCAAAAACTCAATAAATCTCTAAACCAGGATAAGGTAAATGGTTCAATGTTATTAGGAATACTGTCATGTCATGTCATGCCAACCTTTATTTATACTGGAGAGATGATTGAGGGGTGACCCTCATTTACAATGACATCGAGTCAATTACACAAGCAAAGAAAAAAAATAAACAACAGCATAGAGATCTACTAAGATAATTTGATTGATAAATTAAGATAATTAAAATGTAAAATATAATATAGTTATGTAAAAAACCCTAAAACTTTGTAATTAGGGTATATGATTTAAAAGATACAAATAATACAAATCTAAAATAAAATACACTTATGTCAAACAATTACAAGTAGAAAGGGGAAAGGCAATACTTCCGATACTCAGAGTAGTTGTATCTAGTTTACTTCACTATATAAACCATTGCAATACCTCAACTGGAGCCAGTATCCAGGTTATTATGCATATAAAACACAACCATTGGAGGAAACTCCAACTTTTAAGTTTCATACGTGTGCAGAAGGGAACAAAATGTTTTCTGCATAAAAAATACAGAGACTGTGGACAGTTTTAAGAAGTTAAAAACTCACTCAAGCACTTTGTGTTTTAATGTGTATCTATGTTCAGTGTCTGTAATTGTATCTTCATCTCTATTTCTTTATGTTTAATTGCATTTATTTTAATGTTTTAGTAATCTGTGATTATACAGCACCTTGTAAGCTTGGGTTTCAAAAGGTGCTTTATAAATAAAGTTTACTTACATAGTTACTTTTCTGACAAAGCCTCCAAACTCCATGGAAACTTAAGGTATATTGACACTCTTCTGCTTATAGTGACGCACACAAACACACATGCTGTTCATACACTCAGAGAGACATGCATGCCTACACGCCACACATTGGAAAAAGGCACCTCCCACAGAGAGCCCACATAGCTGCAGTCCCACACACTTGATCAATAGTGTCATCTGAATGTTTAACTTTGAGCCCCCGGAGATCAATACAGATTTCTTAACAGCAACAATATATATTTTTTCTGCCAAATAATGTGTTGCTACAGTAGAAAACAGCGACTACAGTATTGGGTCAGTCACAGCAGACAAACAGAAGAGAAAGAGACAGAGTGCTAGCTTTAAATTGCTTGTTTTTACACGCCTATCCATCCTGTAGAGACTGGGTGAGAAAAATGAAAATCTAGTGTTGATGCAGAATAAAAGCAAAAGCCAGGACTTACTGTTGGACTACTTATGAAATAGAAATGGAGCATGAGAAATTCCTGCAATGGCTACTGTATACAGTACTAGGACCGCAAGAACAGAAGTAACATAGAGAGGAGAAACGCATTAGAAAAGCAATGAAGGAAAAAAACAAGCAGAGACCATGACAGAAGATGACAGGCGGATGTTCAAAGCCCTGGAAAGAATGGGAATAATGTTCAGACAGGCTGTGAAGGACAGAGGAAGGGTGAATTGAATAAATAAAAGAAGAAATACAGGGGCGAAAAGAAAGGTCTTCTAGACAGAAGACGATGGAGGGCGAGGCAGAATGAGAAACAGCAAAATAGAGACGTGTGTATGTGAGAGCATGCCATTGAGAGAGAGAGAGAGAGAGAGAGAGAGAGAGAAAGAAAGAGAGAGTGTCAGTGACAACCCACATGGGAGCAGAGGATGGTGTGTGCAGCATGTCAATACAAATGCTAAGTCACTCAAGGGCTTCCATCCAGCTAAAATTCCCTGCTTTGCAGTGAGGCATTCATTTCAGAGATCTAGAGAAAAGGGATGGATTAAGAGGGAATGAAAAGTGAATGATATCAGATATCTACATTTGGCTGAGCTTATCATTCAGTCACATTTTTGCCTCTTTTATCTTTTATTTCCTGTGTCATGAAACACCACTGTGTACCTTTACCCTTCTCCTCAACATTCAGGCTCCTAGTCTCCATTTTTCTCCTCTTTCAAATATCCAAACTCTCACATCTACCTCTGTCACTACCTTTCTTTGTTTTATTTGGCAGAGAAATTACTCTCTCTGTCTATCTATTACCCCAGCAAGACCAGCAGCGCATTGGCTGCTGCAGCATCAATAACTGTTTGCCACATCCCGTTCCCTAAAGGCGTACTGGGAACCCTGCCTATTGATGAGGGTGTAATCTCCTACCTGAGTTGCACTCATACGTCCTCTGCCACCCCTGTGAACAGGTGACCCAGGGGATGGGCTGCTGGATGGACAGTTCTGATCCTGCGACATGACAGCTGAGCAACATTAAATGACAGGGGAGGGATGAGAATTAGGGGGTGGGGTGGGGTGGGGGGCTGCGGAGGAAAGGCCCTGCCTGGAGACACAGTAGCAGTGCCACAGATTTGTAGATTTCTGCTATTTCTGTGAACAATGTTGTAATTTCTCCTGTTAATTGTATAGATCATGAATTACTAGTCTTATTTATCCACAACAGTGTCAAACAGTGTTCTTTCTTGTCCACCAAAAATACATTTTATATGATGAGATGTTTTTAGGGATGTGTTTCTTGAAAATCAGCTTACATCGCTATAAATGTGCGAGATAATGCAAGCACTCATTTAATCTTTATTGGGAGTGATGATGTAATGTATGTACTGCAAAATACATAAATATGTATATATTGTTTTCTGGTGTGTCCAGACAAGAGGAAGGGAGGAAAGGAGTGGATGAGGGGTAAAGGATACATCCGTACACCGCCTGTTCTGGAGCCGATGGCCAGGATCTTCTGCACAGGGTCAAAGGCCAGAGAAGTGGGCTGGTAAGGGAAACCATGACGCACCGTCTGCAGTGGAAAAACACAAAACAATATTTAAAATGCACACAAAAAATGAAAATTTTAGGATCAAAGGGTAATTAAATCAAAATCAGAATCAGAATCAGAAATACTTTATTAATCCCAGAAGGGAAATTGTTTTTTGATACAGTTGCAGTGCTCAATAGAGGTTATTGAAGAAATAAAAAGAATAATAATAATAATAAAC
>JAVQJL010005964.1:0-11503 GCA_036024295.1 Nannoperca obscura
ATTTCTTTAAAGTTAAGACTAGTTTAAAGTCATCTTCATTGAAAAGTACAGTGCTTTTCCTTCAAAAATAAGGACATTTCAATGTGACCCCAAACTTTTGAACGGTAGTGTATATGCAAAAGAATCTACACAGAATGAGTTATGCCTCTTCCTTCTCTCGGCTACTGTAATGTGCACTCAAAGCACTCAATACCCATCTAGTCAGCTAGCTTGCAGTTACCAACTGATGTTGTACTGGCCAGCTTCCAGAGAAGTATATGTATGTAACATGATGTTGCTCATAAAAGCGAGCCAATTAACCCCGTGTTAATATGTGTAAAACAGCATTAACATGAGAACATGTTCATTCAGTTCAGTGATTTGTTCCTAACAGCTACATGTTTACATTGCATGAGTCACTTGACAGGTCAGAATAACTCAACAAAATACGGATTTCTTCTTTTTTTTTCTTTTTTACACCTAAAGACCTCAAACCTACAGTAAGATGCACACCAAAGCGCACACACAGTGAGCCACTCATCTTCAGAGTTATCTCTGTTTCCTCTTCGTGAGTAACACCTGGCTGCAGGATGGCAGATGCTGAATTACAAAACACAGTCTCAGAAAGTCACCCTGGGTGCCGCTGCCCACCCACCTCCATCCTCATCACCCTGGAAACTGGATGATTTGAGGATGCTCTTCTGCACAGAAAGGGAATAAAATACTGATATGTTAGCTTAAAAGCTGCAAATCTACTCTAGATTTAGAGTACCACCATTTGGTGATTGAATTAAATGGCAATGTTAATGGCTTTAATAATGTTTTTTGTTTTCAATCAACCAATCACCACTCAACAAGCCAGAAACTGGTCATGAAATGATACTTCAATTAGTTACTCATTAGGCATAGAAGCTTTATTTAATTGGCCGTTTTCCACTTAGAACAGAGTCAGTTTCATTTGAACAAAAGTTTTTGAGTTTTACAACAGCAAAGGACTCTTTTCACACCAGAACATAAAGGCAATGACAACAGGGAAGACACAAATGTCCTTACAACACAATTTGCAGGCCTTTTAAAGTCTGCTCATTTTGTGTGAGCACACTTTTCATGTGTATGGGGCAATAGTAGTGCAACTAGATAAATTAATTTGGAGATTTGTTTTAAAGGGTAAAACATTTTCAGTTGAGATGCACCCATTCTCTTATTAACAATATGCAGAATATAACTGAAGTGATTGAACCTAATGGACTTTGTTGGTGTACAACAAAAGGTATATATGTAGAACCTTTTGGTTCATGCACAAAACTTAAAATATGAAAAAGAACAAGCAGGATGATAGTTCTTTTAAGTTATAAGTTAAGTAAAGTATTATTAATGACTGCAATAATTTAAAAAATGTACAATTCATGTGCAGTATACTAATTGCAATTACAGTATGTACAAACTTTCCACGATATAAAACATTTTAACATGAAACCACAATGAAGCGAAAGAAGAACTGTTTAAACTCCAAAATTTAAACTAATTTCCATGTTGAAGCATACAATACAAAAATGACTTTCTGGCTGATACTCAGTCACTCGATCACATGAGACTTTTAGGAATGGAACAGTTACTACCAAGACGCATACATTCACAAAACCAAAGAGTTGAGTTTCCCATTTTGGTTTTACATTACCAAACTAGACAACAATGTTCTTACAGAATACATTCTCTGCAGAAAATGCCACACTGACCAAAAGGTGTGTGTATGTTGTAGTATGTGATTTATTTCATGCATAATGCGTAAAACCTTGCAATAAAAAATATTTCCATTATCTTTCTGGTTGCCATTTTAAAGTACTTTTCTATCTTAAATGAAACATTGCAGGGTATAGAAAGAAATGCATTAAATGAAAAATGAAAGTGTACTAAATGTATTGCACCAGTATTCATATAGCAGAACTTCGGGATTCAGAAACATTCAGAAACATAAAACACCTAATAAAGTAGACACCAAAGAGTACAGCAAGATCTTAACTAAACATTTATTGTATTATTTTCCAAGTGTCCAAGTGCTGTCACATCAAGACCTTCTGACTCTGAATTAGGATGATAACCCTTTTCTGACTTGAAATAAAATGGGTCTTTGAGTTAGTGTTAAGCAACTTTATCACCTGTTATTATGAAAGACACAACACCATGATACATCTCATGATGACTCATGTATACTGCACTACAGCAGTAAGTATGGACGCACACAGAAGGTGAAAGCATTCAGCAGAGCAAACACAGACGGTGGATACACTCTTGTACCCAGATGTACTGTATTTTTATACTACCACTATCACGACTCCGCACCCACCACAAAATCTAATAAATTTGTCACGTTGGGTTCTTAACCATTAGAAAAAACGAATTATTTTTAGATACCTTGCAGCGAAAGCTGATGCTTGTCTTGACATTTTAAACACAATGACAATGTGAAAATTATTGTTTCGTTTTGGTTGCACCAAAGATAAAGTACACATGGTGGGATAGGTACATTTTTTTCTCAGCTAGCCAAGCTGCACTCTCACTCTCTATTTCTTTATGGTTCTGAATTAATGAATCGATGGTTTATCAATGTACTCAGTTGTCTGATCAATGTGAAGGCTGCAAGCTGACTTCAATGGAGACTATTACTGGTGGAAAGCCCCTTGAGAGATTAGTGCTGATGAAACAAATGGTTCATTTATTTGTATTATGTAGTGTGCAAACACATTGTAAAAACACTTTTTAAACACACTCTGCATTCAAGCTGCTCAAGGTGTTTTTCAGACATCTGACCAGGGGTGCATATTGTTAGAATAACATAATAAAAAAAACTTATCTTGTACAGATTTTCCAAACAAGACAAACAACTGCTAGGTACTACCACCATCCTACAATTTGAGAGGTTTAAGTTACACAGAACACCCTCTAGAAAAACTGTCACTGTCACTAGAATACCAAGTATGATGCACTGATACATTTAGCAGAAAGTTGATATGCTCTGAGGAATCTACCCTTGGCGAAATGGTAAGCCTGAAATTGGTGCATTTGATCAGTGGAAAAAGCAGTTCTTTTTACAGCACAGGAAGTAAACGAAATGAACATAGCACTTGAAAAAACGATTTTGATCCCCCAAATAGGAAACAAACAAATCCTCATTCTCTTCGCGCTCTAACCACACACCAGTGTTGTTTCTCCCAATCACAACTTCTCTTCCCTCAACCACCTTTCGCCATTTGATCTCTCAATTCACTATAGCCCTAAATAAAGTGAAAGGGGCAGTGCAGCTGCCCTCCTGAAATAAATGCCAAAGGGAAAAGAGTGAGTGCACAGACCAAACCACTGCTGGCAACTGTGCTCCCTGACGCCCCCTGTGGGCTCTCAGGTGGCATCATCCTCGTCGTCGTCCAGGTGATAGTTGAGGGTGATGACGGCGCTGATGAATTCTCCGAGCTCCACAAAGTCAGCTGTGATAATGTTGATGCCGCTCTCGCCGGGTCTCTGCGATCGGATCCACTGCATCATGCCCGGTAAGGCCCTGGGAGGATGCACAAAAAGTCACACAAGCAGACATGCGTTAGGGGAAAGAGCAAATGGAGGGGAAATAAAGTCACAAAAAGATATAGAGAAGGATAGAATAATGGATGATTCATGGCTGGCTGGTTTAACACAGAGAGGGGCTCGCTGTGATAAAATATCTCTGTGATGCAGCGTGAGATGTCTGCAAGCCAGACACCAGCTGCGAGGATGACACTGTGAACACTTGCTGGACATGATCATGTGCGCTGTGCACCAGGGGAGGGTGTCACTACTGCAGATGCCTCGCCCAGCTTTCCGCATGGCAAAATTCTACGACTTGTCTCCTCCTCACGCTTGCTTTCTTGTTCTGTCGAGTCCTACACTGGCAGTCTGTGTGGCAAAACGAATGGATGGACTTTTGAAGGACGCCTACATCAAAGTAACGAAGCGCCTGGTGAGAATGGCTGATAGTGGAGTTATCAAATGAATAATTCATGCCAGGAAAATTGATGGTTTCGCTGCTGAGGCTTTTAACAAACTGGTGACATTAAGAGGTAGTGAAATACAGACAAAGCTGGGGGTAAATCAGGAAAAAAAATTCCTCTATAACTGAGAAGGGGAGATATAGAAAGAGGGAGGAGGAAAAGGATGAGAAGCATCGCCTCGGGTTTGTGGCAGCTGTTCAAAAAAAAACTTGAATGAGGTCAGTGTCAAACACCTCGGGATACCTGTAGAAACCAACATGCCTCTGGATTTAGTTATAAAATGCCACAGTGACTCATATATGTCTTGTCGTTGTGTGTGTGTATGTGAACACATGCACATGAATGTTTGTTGTGAGTGGTTTTAGGTAAATCGTGTCATTTCGGTGGCCTCTGGTGCCTGAGGTGTTGCTATAATTGTGGTTCCACAGTGCCTGTGTAAATGTTGAATAATACTATGTGGCACCATTGGTGCTAACCATGTGTCATATCTAGTCTTAGTATTACACTGAAAATGAACAGAAAAGTCACATGCAATACACATAAACAGCTGCACACACCTTTCTGTGATTGTCTCTCTCAGTCCGCTAGCCACACCCTTCATTACTGTGCTGGCCTTCGGTGTGAGAACCACCTGGGACACAAAGAAGGTCCCCTTCCTCCTGCAGGAGACACATAAAGTATTTACAATTTATTTTTGCTGTATTAGTTTTTCTTTTTGCATCTTATTCATTTATGTAAAGCCTCTTATGTCATCAGCTGTTGAGAGGTGCTAGATATAGAAATAAACTTTGCTTTAGATTCTGCCAAAAATGTTGACACAAAAATTGCACATGAACATTTCTGTCAGATGTTGAAGAACATTTTTCCCATTGCTGTCAGCAGTTTCCTTTAAATTTAAATGAATTAGTTTTATAAGGTAGTGACTTGTGCATTTCACCCCACTTTAGTGGGGTTACGTCCTGAACTCAAGCAAAGTATGAGCATTATGAAAATAGATAAATATAATCATGTTAGAATGACCCATCATGGTAAAAAAATAAAACACATACATCAACAATTAATGGAGGCAATAAAAGCATTACTCGCAGATGGCATGTACAGAGGTTTTGTCCCCTTTCACCTCATGCATTAAAGACAAAGAGTGCCCACAGTGGAACAAATGAAGAGACTGACCTGCGGTCAGTGACAGACGTCTGGAGAAACTGAACCAGCTTCTCTGGGTCAGTGGTGTTGGCCCAGGGAGAGGGCATCATCTGGCCTGGCCACAGGAAGGGCACCTCCAGGGCCATGGGGTGGTGGTAGAAGACAAGCACCTGGTACTCCTTCTCCCACAGATACTGCAGAGTCACCTGGGGATGTGTTTGGGGGGGTAGAAGGTTATAAGGAGAGACATGTTGGAAGGTGACAAAAGAAAAGAAAAAAGGTGATAGGTATTGAATAGTAAATATAAAGGATGCCCCTTCTGTGCTGAGTGACAGAAAATATTTTAGCAAGGTAGCTGAGATGTGCCTGGCAGTACAAGTGGATATAATTGCCTGATGTAATGCATCACTCTGATTATTAGGCAGCTTTGTTCAATACTCGGTTCTGATTGAACATATAAACTGTAAGGTATGTTATTTTTGAAGACAGACATACTTTGTCACATAAACAGGCACTGGTTTATGTCTAATCATAGTGTATTGCTTGTCAAGAAAATAACTTAAGAAAACTGGAAGAGTACAAAACATCATTTTAATTTGTTACAGCCTATTCAAGAGGTAAACATTTTTTGAAAGCCTTTCACAGAATTAAAAGACTACCTGCCAGAAACACTTTTTGTGAAGTTCTATATGTCATTTCTGGTAAAACCTTATTTATTGCTATGGCTGCAGTGAACAGTATGGACATGAGCAACATGTTTCTATGGTTACGTCTCTGCTGAAATATGTGGAAGATTGTAGCTAAATTAATTTAGCTAGATCAACAACAAAAGGTAATCAACATTCCCTGTCTGTTGATTAAAGTAAGTGGCCAGGTAATAGGCTAAATGGTGTACATGGAGGTAGTTGTGTTTGGAAAATTAACTTTCCAGCTGTACATTATCCCTTAAAATAAGCCAAAAAACCGCTGGAGAAGAGTGGTGCAGTGAATTAAGTTTGTTTAGGAGAGCAACTGTGAGGTAAAGGAGTAACAAGGGAATAGTAGAGCAGATGTACTCAGACAAGGGAAAGGAGGAAAGGGGAGAGAGGAGTGAATATAATACCTCTGGCGGTAAGAACACCAGTCGTTTGTCGACTCTAAATTTAAACACCATCCTAGATGCCTCTACAGCACTGAGAAGAAGTTCATTATTTTCCCAGAATCCACTAGTCACTATTGGCCTTTTCCTCTTCTCTACACTTCCTCGTTACTCAGCAGCAGCACTTGACAGGAAACTATGATCATAGAGTGGTGACGCTGGCGCGGAAGTTGGTGATGGGTTCATGAATTTTATGGCTGATTGGTATTCCTTCTTCCAGGGTGGGTTGGAGGGAGAGGTGGTGGTGAAAGTTGAATACAAAAAAGCAGACAGAGAAAGGCAGCAGAGAGACAAATCTGAGCATGGGATTACCTTTCTACTTGACTTCTATGCAAAAGGGCATGCTCGGAGTGAAAAAATGAACAATGATTAGGGATGTGATAACCATCATTTTGTGTCTCAAGTGATCAAAACACAGAAATCACTGTTGTGCAGGGCTGAGAAAACAATAATTACCAAAAGCCTTGTGACCATACGAAAAACATGTGTCCGTCCTCAGTAAAGAGCTGTTAAGGTGATAGAAGCATCTGAAATAAACGTTTGAGGCCAGCTTCTAGTTCAGTTAATTGCTAATTCATCCTTCTTGCTGATAAGTGTTAAAAGTACTTAAAAACAACAGTACCTCTTGAGCGAAGACGACTGGGCAGAGTTTCTCTCCAAACACCTCTTTTAACATGGCCACCAGTTTTTCATGGTGCAGGTTCTGCACACCGTAGAAGTGGTTGAAGTCCAGGAACACGACCTCTCTGGCATGAGCCGACAGGAAACTGCTGATCTGCTCTAGACCTTCTCTCACCTAAAAGACAACAAATATGAACAATACATGTATTAGTAATTTATTTAATGACATAATAGCATGAAATGAAGGCACGCAAACAACTGTGATGTACTTAGAATCTCTGAAGGACCTTGTATGATTAAGCTCTCAGTCTGCTCTCACACATAAATATGCTGCCACACACACAAAAATACACAAACATCACTTAGCAACCACAAGCATTGCAAAATATTCATCACATCAAAAAAAACAACCAAAACACTCAGCTCTATGCTGACCGTGGCACTGAAGAGCCCGTGGGCGAAGAACAGCTCGTTGTCAGGGTCGCGGGGCTTCGTGGAGATGCGCAGGTCAAAGAAGCGGATCCCAGCCTCCAGTTGGCTGTTGAAGTTCATAGTCTGTGTAGCTAACCACTTCCTCATTAGCTTCTTGGCCACGGTGCCAAAAACAGAAACAAAGTTCTGCACCGTCTCCGGCTGCTCGGGGCCCACTGGAGATGCCTCGTCAATGTAGAAACTGAAAGAATCATGTGAACCTGGAGGAGACACAAACATGAGTCTGCATGCAGGTATTGACCGCTGCATGTTTTATTTCTGTGGTGGGACACAGCTGTAAGAGTGGGGTCAGCGCTTGAAAAACAGCCCGGTGCCATGGCAACAACACTGACACTAACACTAACAGCATCTGTGGTGGTAAGTTATGAACTCTGACAACTTGAAGAGCCTGTGCTCACATACACTAATGCTCCCAGATCACAACAATACTGTGCTTATTATTTTATATTTTTCTTATATAGCCTTTGTTGTATATTTCTGTAGTGAATCCTCAAGTGCAATCATCAGTTGGTTTTCTACCTATTTTGTACACCTCCAGTATACATGCCTGAACCTTTGAGTATGATTAGTATGTTAGCTCAATATTCTTAAGCACATAATAGAGCTTGAAAGTTCAATCTTGACACTGCAAATAGCAGTTTGACAAGAACACAAGCTCCAACTAACTTAATGTTACCTTTGCTTCCAACCACAACTAGTGGTCTTCCTCAGCAGATGAGGTTGCTCAGTTGTAATGGAGATGTTTTAGTTGTTATCACGTGATCTAAGGTGAAAACAGTTGAGCAACTTCATGGAAGGCCACAAGATGTGGTTAAAAGTTGTGTTGAGAATATTTTGTCAAGATTGTCTCAAGTTTCCTGTCTCATTTCACACTTTCAAAACAATCAAGTCAAATGTGGTAAAAAAAAACTACTTCATCTGCAATATTTAGGAGATAATTTCATCCGTCTTATGGTTATGCTGCAGTTTCTTTTGAAGAATAAATAGATATATAATAAATCCAAGGGTGTGGCTATCTTCTTTCACATATCACTTCCCTTTTGTTCCAGTGTATCTTAGTTGCAGGTGCTGTTTGTAATTGTAAGTTGCATATATATACTGATACAATGTCAGTTTGGTTAGATTGCTTGTTTCATAGTCCATAATACTGTATATCTTTGATTTTAAGTGAAGACTTCAATTTTCGGTTAAACCTGATGGCGGTCTGATCCTGCGCCTCTGTAGGTATGACTTCAATATCTCCTAAATGATTCTAGTCCTCAGTTACTCAATTTTCAATTTCAGACCCTTTGATATTTTTTAAACCCCTTATAAAGTTTCATCTCAAGTTTTTACAGTTCACATTCGTAGTCCCATATTTTCAGTTGAATCTTATTAATATAATGCAATTGTTGTATTCAACCATATTCGCGTTTCATGGATATTAACACAAGACCACCTTGACGATTCTTTCGTAATGAAATTTTGTTCATTTTATTTCAGACTAACTTTTCCCCAAGCAGAAATACAATCCCAGACAAATTAAATTAAGTTAATCGGAAAAGTTTTTAAGGCTTCAGTAGGTCAGATGTTTTCTTGCAGAGCTGTTGACATAAAATTTAAGACAAAGAAAGAAAAGGGAAAAAGTACTGGCTTTGACTCAACATATTTCTCTGTTTGGTGTCAGCTATTTCATCCTTTCCCGAATATATAAAGGACGCATAGCTTAACAAGCAGAATTGGATAGACCTCTAACAGACAGGGTTGCTGAACTAACAGCTCACATTGAAATGCATGTGCCGTGAACAAGTTGACCTATCATCAAAGTTATAGCATTCCAAGTGTGGTGCTCATTATCATCTCACAGAAATATCATTAATCTATTTCTTTTGTAGAAAGTGGTCCTGATGAATACTGTTCTATGGATTATACTGAGTAACTGGAACAGTTTCTAGAAAGACATGCTGTTAAAGGTTTTCAAATGTCATTTTTCAGTGCCTTGAGCATCACAAACACATTTCCATTCACCGCCATTGTTTTGGGGTGACGGCAGAAATGTCAGAGATGACATATCTCAAAACCTCAGTAGATGAAACAGAAACTATCTGAAAGGATTAAAATCACTGTTTGTGAGAAACAAAAGCTCATTCTAGTTTTATTATGTGGCTAATTAAACTGTTATTTAATGAGCTGTACAAAAATAACAGTTCTAAAACCATTCCATTAGGGACTATTAAAAATAACAGACAATGTCAATATATTGATGCATTCCTAGGTGACACTTGCATTTACTTGTAACTGATCCATGGTGAATTCTGTTAGTTAGGCCTGAAGGTCATGTGTCTGTAGGTGCATGTTTGAGAGTGCAGAATAGCCTGTGCGTGTGTGTATGCACATGTTATGCAAATTAGGCTGACAGTAATTTTGCTACCCTGCTCTCATTACTGCAATCAATTTCTCACCCTCTTTTTGTCTCTTCATCACATTCCCTCACTCTTTCACGCAAGCAAACATGCACTTTCCCCTCCTCCATCAACACACACACACACATATCCTGAATTGACCTTCAGCTATACTCCAGCAGCAGGTCTTCGCAGTCGGCCCAGAGACTGCATAAGCAGTGTAGACAGCTGAATCCTGGGGCAGGGCAGGGAACAGCATCACTACATGCTGAACTGTAGCACCAGGGTCTCGGCGTAACAGAGTATGACTTTAACCAGTCGCTAACAGCTGGCTCTGCTGTTGTTGCAGAGACAGATTTATCTTTGCAACAACATTATTATCTACTAATCTACCATTCATTTTCTCCATTAATAGATTAATCGCTTGGTTTATATCAGAAAATGGAAGAATACCCAATTGCAATTTCTAAAACTCCAAGGTGTTTCCTTCAGTTCAACCGGCAAAGGTATTCAATTTAATATAACATAAAACGATGAAAAGCAGACATTGCTCACATTTGAGAAGCTTGAACTTGGTAGTGTCCTTGAGAAATAACTAATAAACAATTATTTGATCATTAAAATAGTTGCAGATTCATTTTCTGTTGACAGTCAACAGAAAATAAATTGTTTCAGCTCTACAATAGACATACACTTGTAAGCTAGTTATAGTTAAAGACCTAGCAAAATCATTCATTAGTACTTTCCTGTAATATTCATTGTCATGATATGTTACGGAAAGAATTGCAGCTCATATATAATAAATTCAACAGTCCTGTGGGATCATGCAACTGGCTATATCTTAACAGGTTTTAATGAAAGCAGAACACCTAAGGCAAACTAATAAAGCTTGTTTGTGCATTACTGTTATGCTGTACTGCAGAGAGAACCAATCTCACAGGACTAAACAGAGACCAAAGGGCTAAATATTCCTGCAAGTACGCAGAACATCTATAAGAATCTGCAGGGAAAGCTGTGCTGAGAGGTGGAAACTGCATTCCAACACAATCAAGGTTTGCTACCTACAAGCTTTGAACATGATTAATTATCGTTTATTTTGTGGAATAATTTGCTCCACCTTAATTCTGTGCCATGTCTCAAGGACAGCGCATTCATTCATTTTAATTTTTCAAATGAACTGAGCAGACAACAAAGTGCAAATTTGTATAAATAATCTCAACGTTGTGCCTCAGAATTAAGTAATTTGTCTTTTATTCTTATCTCCATTGATTATACAGTATGTGATGTTTAATAGGTTTTAATCCTCTTTTTACTATGTTTAACTGTCCGAAATTAAGACAAAATTGTGGTAAAAAATGTGTCTAAAAAGTGTCTAATTAAAAAGGTCTAATTAGACCTGCATAGTGCTTACCCCTTATTTCTATCTGATCACATTGATTGAATAGTCGATCGGAATTACCTGCTTACTGTAAACAATACCCAAACCATCTACTCTCATGCTGTTTGAGGGCATTAGCTTTAATAGATAGTTAAAGAGACCATCACAGCAGCTGAACAGAGAAGCACTTTCTTAAGTGTTCAGTTTGAACGTCTTTTGGAAAGTCTTCCTCCATAACACACTCAAAAAAACGATTCTTGGCCCTAATAATAATCAATCAATATTATTATGTAAAACTTAATCAAAATATCCCAAAACAAACTTATATCCATTTATATAATTAGACACAAAGTAA
>JAVQJL010005968.1:0-13319 GCA_036024295.1 Nannoperca obscura
GCGGTCATACTTGATTGCCCGGTACGCGTTCGTACGCGCAGAGCCGTAGCGGACTGCTCTGATGACGCAAATGACGTAATGCGCACACTAGCGGACGGCTGCGGACACGCGGACGCGGAAGGTATAATACTGGCTTAAGGGAGACAAGGAGCACAGGCTCAGAGAGAAGCACACCCAGGGGAGGGGCCAGCCGAGGCATGACAAGATCAAGTCTTCTTTAATACAGAGAAAGTCCACAGTGACTTGAGATACAAAACAGAGGTGCAGAGGTGTAGCTGATTCACTCCATTGGTTTCCTGGACTGCTAAGCAGTAGATTCTAGCAGGATCATTGGACATTGGCCAATCAATTATCCTGTGAAATATCTCAACATTCATCGGTTTGACTGGCACAAAAGATTGTACAGACATTTACGGTCCCCTCAGAATGAATAGTAATATGATTGGTGACTGCCTTTTCATCTAGCACCATCATTAAGTCAATATTTCACTTTTTCCAGTACTTTGGTGTATAACCAAATAACTGTAATGGCATACCAGTTCAGTTCTTGAGTCCATAGACATAATAGGCTTATTATAGTCATTTTTATTAAATGAATGTAAATGCTACTGATATGAAGGCCACATTTTAACTATCTGAGTGCCCACAGAGTTTTTGCACTGAATGCAAGTTTCTCAGATTTTGTATGGTAAAATATGCTCATGCCTACCACGACCTGAGGATTACTCACTCACTTACACTCACAGTTCACTCACTGATCTATAAATGTTTGCTGCCGAACCAAACATTGCTGGTGAATGTTGACTCTTATTCAAGCCAAGCAAGCTGACAGGATTTCTTCTTCTCCCTGCAAATGGGCCAATGTGTCTGTCTGGTATTTGAAAAGCTGCACACCCGGGCTGGTATAATGACAATATCACAGAGTGTTTGATTACTGTGGGAACTTGGAAGTGGAGATGCGAGATGTAGGCTAGTGTGAAAGGAGAAACAAATGGCTCGCCTGGGGTGAGAGAGCAGCAGAAGGCTTTTCTTGTGTGCAGTCTGGTGGTACACATGTCTCGGTTTGGCTGTAATGAGGACACCACAGCATCACAGTTTGTAGTGTTTACAGAGCATGGTGCACCTCAGTGTCACTAAGAGCTAAAGCTAACTTGAATTTTATTCAGATATAAATATATTTTTCTTCTCACATTTACATCAGTGAAGACACCAGTTAAGTTTCAATTTCCACATACAATGATATATACCAAGATGTGGTCAACACGGGTTGTCTATTCTTCAGCAAGAACTGGAGGTGAGATTTTTACTGTCAGTTTTCATATATGTCAACAGTAGTATGCTAGCTAATGTTAGCCTCAGGGGTTAGAATGTTTGGCAACACCACCAGCTGCTCTGAACGTTAGCTTGTAACGCTCATTGGCTATTGTGGCCCTGCCTGGAAAGTATATACGTAATAATCCATATTTAACTCCTATATATCAAACATGTTTGATATTATTGGGGTGGCACCGATGGGTCTGAGCAGTTCGGGAGGTTTAAGGCTGGAGCCCGACGTTACCAGATAATCTTGGCCAAACACCGGTACAGACCAGATTTTTAAACCAGACAAAATCAGCCCAAAACTCCTGTAGTCTGTCCGAAATACTAACTATATAATAATACTACTTCTACAGCCACACTAGCAGCTCTGTGAGGCTGTACTTAGGCACAGTGTTGCTTTGATCTAAATGCTAACATTAGAATGCCAACATGCTCACAAGGTAAATATTATACCTGCTTAATTAGCATTGTTAGCTCACCATTTTAATACGGTGTGTTAGCATGGTAGCATTGGTTAATTAGAACTAAACACAAGTGTAAAAAAGTACAGCTGAGGCTGATAAGATTGTCATTAGTTATGCAAGTATTTGCAGGTATTAGACTAATTAAAATGTATACCTGATGATGGTGCTAGTTAGTGAATACATGAAAATGAATGCCTGAATCAAATTTAATGACAATCCATTCAATAGTTGTCAAGACATTTTGCTCAAAATCACAAATGGGAACCTCATGGCGGTGCTGGAGAGGAGTCAGGGATTTCCAAAGTCAGTAGGCTTCATCCTGCTGAATCTCAGTCCAAAATTTCCATTTGGCAATCCATAGATGCTGAGATATTGAGTGATTCGTTTCAAAGGTAATGTATTGATCAACACTGAAAGGGATTATTACTTTCAACCTATGGGGGAATTATCAATTCTACAAAATACAACAACATCAGTTAAGTGATTTGCTATTGGACAATTGCATAAGTTTTTATACAACTCTCTGCTATTGCATATCGCTTCTCTAACACATTAAATAGTATTTAAAATGAGGAGTTCAGCTCATATTGCTTTTCATAAGTATTTTGAGTAACTCAACAGCAAAACTGCAAGAAAAGTATGCTTAAATGAAATCTAAAGATAATGAATATAGGAGAAATGGATACAATTACAGATTTGTGCATGCCATGTGAAGATGAGACAGCAAACATTATTTCTATTAAAATAGTAAAGCAGACAAAATAAGAAAAGATTGTTATTATATTTGACGTAGAATATCCTCGTTTTAAAATGTTCAGACAAATTGCATTAACTCATTATATTACTGTATGTTTGTTGAAAAGACACAAGAGATGATCCTCAAAAACCCTCACTGTTTTATTCAATCCTGGGTTAATGCATTGCTCGACATCTCTTGCTCCCCCTGTCCGTCCGATTCTCAACGAGTGCGGTAAAAGTGTAAGCTCGGATAAGTAAGAAGGAAAAAAAGATTTGCGAAGACAATGTAGGCTTAGTGCCAGCAGCTTGAGTTTGGAGTGAATGGAGAAAGGGGGAGTGTTGTTCTAAGTGCTGGAAGTAAATCTGAGAATTCAATAAGTCTCTAGCCACTTCTATTATTCAAAAGACACAAGGAACACAATGAAAACAAAAGAGGCAATGTAGTGTGTATGGACATGCATGTGGATGTGCGTGTGTGTTGCAGGGTTCTACTTTTTCCCATCCACATCACACAGGAAAGCTTGATGCGTTTGGTGCATAATTGAGCTGTGTTGTATCTGTCTACACTCTGTAGGACATGCCATCATTGTTCTATGGAGATAACTGAACTGTAAGAAGTACATGTGCAGTTATGTTACTTGCTGGGGTAGATGTCTCATGGTCTACCTGTTCCCACAACTACAAAGATTGTTAAAGTATAGTCCACCCTCAACTTTTGGAAGTTGTTTTGCCATAAAATTAGCTCAAAGACGCTTGCTTGTAATATATTTAGATTTAGTTATTATTTCTTCAATGCAAAAAATGTTGATCCAAAATATTTGAACAATGATTTTAGTTTGGTACTGTTTTAACATATAGCAAGCTTTTAGCCACGCTAGCAGCTACAACCAAAGAGGTGGTGGGACAGTGAATTATTTAATATTATTATTATTATTATTATTATTATTATGTAAACATACTACATACTATGATCTGTAATGGTGCAGCATCAATATGTCTGTGAATGAGTGTTGCTGTTTTTGAAAATTCCTCCCAGTTTGATTAATACTGATGCGATAGTGGATTCAACAGAACGTTCTACATCAGCGGCAGCCATCTTGGTTGTTCAGAAAAATGCCTAAATGGCTCTCCTCTGTACAGTCATACATACAGACATATCAAACCCACCCCATATTAAATTAACAGTTGTGATTGGAAATGTGTTTGAACGGGAGGGGGACCATACTGTACAGTGTACTTTGTGCAGCTTATATTTTCATGCTTATGTAAACATCAGCATGTTAGCTTTGTCATTGTGAGCACATTAGTATGCTAAAGTTTTCATTTACAGTAGCTCAAGGCAACATTGTGTGTAAGTAAAGCCTCACAGATCTGCTGTAGACTCTTCTAAGATTCCTGTTGGGATTAGAAATAGTAAAACTGGGTTTTAGAAACATTTCTTTGGATTGCAAAGACAAAACAGGCTTATCAGACTTTAACTACCAACACAACTGGCTAGTCAGCATGAGCAGTGGTTGTCGCCCGTCTGGACACAGAAAGAAAAGAGCACCACCTTATGCATCGATGGATTATACAAGACTGAAGACATTACAGTAGCACTGAAAGTTTAATTGACATATGGGTCAATTTTGTGATGTTGATGATTTCAAACTTTACTGTAAGAAATGAACATGTTGTTTGAATTTACTAACTATGTGACTTACTAATTATTGTTAAGATGTTTTATTCCAGGTCATGTTAATTAAAATGAAAGATCTAGATGTTGTCTCTCAGCTTCTTCTACTGAAGTCAGTGAAGAAAGAATGCTGGAGAGTGTACGTCTGTACTCTAACCATTTCAGGTTGGAGTGTATAGCAGGCACATGTGAAATGAAATTTTCCACACTGCTGCAGAGTATAACATGCTACAATCAAATTAAGATGTATTGAAGAGGGGTGAGGAGCAAAACAAAAAGATAACGTATTAACAAAACAATCTGTTTTTGTTTTGAATCTCTTAAATATTTGAGTGGGCATACTGCTGATGAGCATAACCTACAGTACTGTACATGTTATTATTGTCACCTTATTGTCACCTCACTTTGTGAAGCTTGTGTTTTAATTATTTTGTTGCATGATTATCCAATTCCTGAACCATGTATAAAACAAGAACCCTACTAAAACATCATTACTCATGGAAAGAAAAACATTCTTCCAAGGCACACTCAGGCCTGTAAATGCCTGACCTGATGGCAGTGAAGTCTGCATGTGGCAGCAGTGATAGCAGCCATTCTGAATAGCTGCACAGAGTCTCTTGACTTTTAGCCATCTTTCATTTGCATGACAATAACGTGGGGGAGTTCCTGCCTCAAGCTGATTTTTTTTATATGCAGGAGAAACAAACACATCCAATCTGATTGACCTGCACAATGCAATGTAACTGTATGTTTCCACCAGCACTTTAAAGACAAACTGTGCATTTATTGTACACTGAATTGGCATTTGGTCATACTGAAGGTACTGCCATGTCTGGTTGATAGTGCAGGATTAACTTGGCATGACAGCAATAAAAGACTAGGGCTGGAATTTTAGATCCATCGGGATGTCATTAGATATTACCATCTGGCTGGTTGATCCATGGATGACTGTCAAAGACATACACCAACCATGCAGAAGCTATGACCAACAATGGCCCATCTTACCACTGGATGGGTGAAATAAGAATAGAAAAAGCACCCAAGTCAAGAAATTTGTTATATTTTCATTGGGATAAAAATGCTGCTTAGCCCTTTTAACTGTTGAAGAAAGACTTGGCCGAGAACTAAGCATCATGACAAACACTGCAGCTGTGCACACTTAGCATGATGACATACATATTCATGAGCAAAAACATAATTAAAGTCACATGCAGGTAAATGCAAAGTGAAATGACATTATGCAAGCAGTAGTGCAACAGCACTTCAGCAGTAACAGGAAACAAGCTGAAATAGATTTAAGATAAACAAGGAATAATCCATTTCTTACTGAATCTGCCTTGAAATCCTTCATAATCATTTTAAACTCACACAGAGAGATCGGCGTTTTCAGTTTTACATCATTTCCCCATGGGCTGTGGGAGCAGAGTACATGAAAGCCCTTTGGTCTAATTCTGTTTGCTTCGACAAGACGAAAAGAAAGAACACTTCCGTTATCATGCTCAGTTATTTTCCGGCAGGTTTTCCAGACAAGAGCACCGAAAGAAAACAGGCAGAGCCAGCAACACAGAGAAATGCGTTCCAGCGAACATGTCTGCAAGTTCACAAGGTAAAGTGACAGCTGAAATGTTCAGTGTCAGTAATAAACATCAGAGCTAATGTCTCACATACTGGGAGGAAGTATCTGTATATTAAACAATGTTTTCATAAAGAACAGACACAAAGCGCTCTCCTAAACCAAAAACAAAAACACATGTTGCTAACCTTCAGTGTTTTGTTTTTTTGTTGTTGCATTTAATAGTTTGAATCACATTGCTTTTCATATAAATATGCATTTTTAGCAATGGACAGTTTAACATGTCATAGCAGGAAAAGTACAGGTGTAATTACAGGTATACCACATAGTTATTCTTATTTACATAAAAGCAATAGTGTGCTATATGTTAAGGTTGTTAACAATAAACTGTAATAACGTGTAAATTGACAAAAAATGTATGTGATAGTAACAACAGATATTATTTATTTTGTAAGGTGTTCTATAATAATTTTAAATGTTGTCGCACAAGACCGGATTAAGCTTTCAAATAAACAAATAAATAGTAAAAAGTAAAAATAAACTGTATGCTTTGGAAGTGGAACAGTCAAGGCTAAACCCTGCTTTATCCTGACAGTTGCTAAAAAGGACAGAATAATGTCTGGTTTATAGTGTGCACTATGAGATAGTTTTTTTTCAACATTTATGCATTTTTTCTCACCTGGCATGGTATTTTAGCTTTGTATTCACCAGGGTTTTTAAAAACACAGTATCTACTTGAACACAATGTGTGTCTATGATACACAATCAATTGTTATGCATGAGGATGACATTTCTATAGTTTTATGTTACTTTGCAAATGTGAGATGCTTTAAGAAATATACACTTTGAAGTAAACATAATTCCATCAATTAATTCTATACGCTGACTGAAATTCTAATGTATCCTTTAAATATATAGTCTGCTCATGGAATATGGAGATGTCCTTATTTTAGTTACTTAATCTGGATATACTCTCTTAGGATATTAAAAACAATTAATGTTATAACATTATATTATTATATAACATAATAAACATTAATGTTGTTTATATGATATACATTTTTTCAGGACTAAAAAGACACTTTCAACATGGTAACACATGAGACTGCCATATACTTATAAAGCAGAGTCTCAAGGCAACAGTGCAGTTAAAAGAACTTCACCGTATTCATATTAGAATATTGCCCAAATTACAGATTCACGTATTATGTAATATAATTCATATGCATAATTAGACATAGTTCTATATTTAGATTTAACTACCGTAGTAGTGATGTAGGCACTGAGAATTAAAAACCATAGATTTTAGTTTTACATTTTGTAATGGTCCAGTATTTATTCACACAGTCATGGATGTTAGGTATTTCTGCACCACACAGATGCAGGTATGTAACCTGATTCTGCCTTTTGTGGAACTGTTTGAAGAGGTTGAATAGTATATCACAGGCATGGTTTGAGTAGCATTTATATTCCAGGCTGCATCAGCTGTTACTACAGAGTTATAACAGGGCTCAGTGGGGGGGAAAGGGCTTGAAGAAAGCAATGCAAGTCACTGGACCTGGAGGCCAGACCATATCCACTATGACAAAACCAGGATGTTTCAAGATTGGGGTTGTTCTATCATGTGAATAGGGTAAGAGAGCTCCGAGCTAACATGGCTGTAGTGCCTGTCACTGGCTTCCGACATATGAGCCGGCCTACAGTCCTCGACAGGGCTATGATTTACAGGCAGTGAAAAATGGTAAGTGAATATTTTATTGAAAGTCTGCTGTATGCAATTGGTCACAGTAGTGACAGACTGCCAGACTCAACTTTTAACATTAACACACATTTCTATGGAAGTTCAAATAGCCAAATATGCATGACAAGAGTAATAATTAGAGATGGATGTTTTTATTTTCTGTGCAAGAAGCCCAAACCATTCCTGGAATTATTTCTGAGGAGCTTACAATGTGTCAGTTATACTCAACAGTGGATTTAATGTGAAACTATTATACCTAATAGCAAGTGGTAGAATACGCTACATTTACACAACTTACTGTAATTACTTTTCATGTGACTTTCTATGCATTTCAGAGACAAATATAGTACTACAATCATTTGTCAGCTTTACTTACTAGTTACTTTACAGATTTTGACAAAGCATATTAAGAACTTATAAAACTTTTTGTTATAAATTAAACTACCAAAAAAGTACAGCTGAAGTCAAAGATGATTGACAGAAAATGTATTGGAAATAATTTTGATAAACATTTGAGTACATTTTCACACAAAAATATGAGGATTTGCTGCTTTTATTTTTAATTATTTAAATGTATTTTTTAACAATTTTGAGTTTTGGACTGTTGGTTGGACAAAACAAAGCATTGTGAAGGTATTACTTCAGGCTCTGGGTAATTATGGCATTTCTCACAATTTTATGAATTTTTACAAACCAATTAATTAATGGAGAAAATAGTCATCAGATTAATCCATAATAAAAATAATCCTTATTTGCTGTATGATACAAAAGCTAAAAAATTTACTCCATCTCAACCAACTACAATAGTAAAATCCTGCTTTTACATTCATGCATGAGTAATAATAATCGTAGTATTTAATGTATAATAATATCACACATTTTCTGCATTGAGTACTTTTAACGTTTTAAGTGGGCTACACTCCTGGTATTAGTTCCTTTACTTAAGTAAAGGATCTGAAAACTTTCTCCACCACTAACAGGTTTAAATATGTTTTATCGCCTATATAACTTTAATGTTGCCTCTTGGCACTTTTCCTTCCTTTCGTTTTAATTATGAAAATTGAGAATGTGGTCTTTGTTGCTCATCTCTCTTCGGTCTCAAAACACATAAAAGAGAGTAGGCTGATGGGTTCCTATCTGAGCTCCCAGCTGCTGCCTACCTACAGTATAAGGCCACAGTAGTAAAGGCCTCCCACATTGTGTCAACTATAAATTCTTGTCTGTGTGAGTGATGCTTTCGGTAGCTATGGAAACCTAATATAATACCCCCTCCCTCCCTCTCTCTCTCTCTCTGCCTCCCTGTTTCTGCCTATGTCTCTCTCCCTCTCTCCGTCCACACCAAAGCTCTTTAGGCTACTTTGCGCATGTACGGCCAGTCAAACCTAGCATTGACTGCATCGACTCCAAGATGGCGAAAACAAATCTGGCTTGCCTCCTGACTCTCCTCTCAACTCACTGTAAGTACAAAAACCATGGTAACTGGCTGTTATTTCCTCCACGAGCAACGTGGCCGTCAAATGCTATCTACTTATGCGTCTGTTTGGTCGATATTTTACACCAGCGGTAGGCAATAAATAGATTCTGCCTCAGAAGTAACCCTATCTGGACACAACTAATGTTAAACTCAGTCCACGCTGACAGCAAGAACAGTCTCCCTGGCGTGAAGTAAATATAGTTATTAATTCTGTAAACGAAAGGACAAATATAGTCGCCATTTTTGATACAACTTGTCAAAATAACTCGCAAATGTATACGGGTCGAGCGATTTTTGGAGGAGCCATTGTGCCTCAAATCCATCGCTTAACGTTACTGTCCCTCACTGTTTTAATCGGAGTAATGCAGCTTTATGTAAAATGACAAACTGTCTGGATGTAGCCGCATATTAGCATAGCAGGACCGAAGTGTTGAGCTCTTTTTGCCTCGGTTCAGTTAGCGGCACATGCATACCAGGTTCTGGTTGAGCCACCACGTTTTGGTTTTGTCCTCACTCTGTAAAAGTTTCAGCCTCTCAAGTTTGGAGAGAGACTTTGTGAATTAAATATACACCAAAGCAGTTTCGCAGCTCGTGCCGTTAACTATTTAACGTGGGTTTTGGAGCCGTGGTGATGGCAGAGATGTTGGAAGTAGTGATGCGAGATAACGGTTTCTCCTGCGGCGGAATAAAGCAGGCTGTCCGCGGGAGGAGCCAGCCAGGCCAGCGAGTGTCCTCTACCCCCTCCTACGCTGCTGGACTCTTTCAAACCACACCAGAGCTGAGCTGGTGAACAGAAACAGCCGTCGGAAAATCAATTCGTGTCAGTATTCCACACTTAAAGACCACGTATCCCCACTTTTCCAGTGCTACAGTTGGAAGCGAGAAGCGCGCACCTGTACGAGTGTAGCACTTCAATTCAGATATGAACACAAGAGCCGAACATCACATCAGGCTTAAGTTACAGGCATGTTTTGACGATACTTGGAGGAATAGCAAAGCTAAATCATTATTCTTGTATGTGATTAAGACGGTTTTAATCACGCCGTATTTAACATAGAAAAGCGATACGTCACTTGTTGCTGTGCTGTCTAGCGATTGTTTGATAAATCAAACTTGTTTTACTCCTCTGCTCTTTTCTTCGAGCCTGACAGACTCTCAGCTGCTCCCAAACTATTACAGTAGTTAATTAAAACAGGCAACGCTATAGTTTAGATAGATTTGCTTCAGCTTTAAAAGGATGCAAATGATAGGAATCCATTTTAGTCTTTTTTGCATCCCGATACAATCGACCCTGTGCCCGGCCATAGCTCTAGTGGTCTGAAGAGCTCCTGCTTTCTTTTAGGGAATTGTTTGAAAACGGTTTGGATCATAGGATGTTGGTTTGGCCGATATGCTTTGTAATGAATGAAGATATTTGTCTTATTTTAAGTGTAAAACATATTTGATTTCATGTACTCTTTTTCTGTTCGTGCATAAACAACCTTGCTTTGGTAATAATTTCACAGTTTTGGCGTGAGATGTGGTACTTGTTTTCCCCCTTGGATGTAGAAGAAGCAAGGTGTGAGAGGAAAGACACACAGATCAAAGGGAGGTACATACATAAGAACCTCCTGTGATCTCTCAAGTGTGTGATTGGGCTTATTCTCTTTGCTTTAATTAGGAATAGCAGTTGAGCTTGTTGGAAATCTGTTGCTGTACTATCAACGCCATCTCTTTTGACATACCCACAGGCTGTGTGCTGACTTTATTTTTATTTTTTCAAACGATGCATTTCAAAGTCAGTACTTTTAATGATGTTCCCCAGAGTAAATCTGTAACAGGGCAGGGTAGCAGCACAAATTGTCATTTTCAGGGGGGGCAGTGAGCTGGCGAAGATTTAAGAATTTCTTTTGTCTTGCCTGGACAGGGCTTAACCCTGTGGCCCACTGGCTCCCAGCCAGCATGGCCGCTGTCTTTACTAAAAACAGGTCAGATCTGGCAAGACTAAAGCTGGCCGCGAGCCGCGCTATGAATTACTACTTGGTGCTGATAGGCGCTGATTCCTAATAGGTACAGACTGTAATTAATGCGTCTTGTATTTTGGAAAATCTCTGCTCCATATTCAGTTTTTGATGTTTCACAGAGCGAGTAAGACATTCAGAGCGGAATTAGTGTGTTCGCTTTTTGTTCTGCAAGTCACATTCTTATTTCTATGTCTGTGAGATATGCTTGTTATTTTCAATTCACGGCATTCTTTGGGTAGCCGTCATCTTAATGGCTGCGCAACCCCAGCCATTCCATGTGAGGGCTAAACCCAGCACGGCTGAACATAGCTGCAAATATCAGCCCAGTCATCTGTCAGCAGAGCGAAAGACGAGGGCCATTGTTATTTTAGGTACACATGCTTACAGCAGACTTTCCGTTCTGATCTAATGGAATGCGTTGACATTTTCCGTTGCTGGCTTCACCTGAGCCATTTCACTTAAAATATTCCAAAGAACAGTACATCTGCCAGAACCCTCCTGCCAAGAGCAAGGCCAAGATATGTGGGCGCTTGGAAGATGCTCAAAGTGGATTAGTACTGAGCAAATATAAACGTTGAGATCACTGCTTTGACTCATATAAGAAACACCTGTGGACATCTATGCATTTCAGACCGTTGTGTGCGTCATCAACAGCAAACTTCATTAACTTAACAAATAACAGAATTGTGAAATCCTGATCATTCACAATTAATATAAAACCAAAGGACACTCAAACAATATTGCTTCAGTTGTTTCAGTTAATCAGCTTTCACACTTGCTCGAGTGTTGAAATTGTTTTCTCTTCCTGGACAATTGACATTTTTATGACTTGACATTATCTTTGTTTTCACTCATTGCTGTCAGCTTAATCCAGTCCGAGCCCACTCTTTATCTGAATGGATAAGATAAGTGAGAAAGCCACTAGATTGTTGTCTAGAGTCCTGTGTTCTCTGCTGATATGTCATTGCACCACTCAGAGAGCTCTGAACATCCACTAAACCGAGACTGTCCCCCCCAAAAATATGTCTGTATAGGTTGTCTGTGCAAGCAGTTTATTACAGCCTATATTTACGGTTATTGTTAGGCGCTGACCTATAAAGAGCCCAAATTCAGCATAGGGAGGTGGGCTGGATGGATGGATCCATCAACATCAACACAGGATTTTGAGTGCCGTTTGTGTCCCGTGTGAAACCAAAAGTCAACGATGAATCATTTTAACTCGCGTAACTAACATACCTATTTTAACCCAAACTATAATAATTTATCTAAACCCTAACCAAGTAGTTTTTGTGTCTAAACCTAACCAAACTGCGACCGTTTCGCAACTATATATATTGTTATATATTGTTTTGGTTTAGGTTGGAGGACTTGTTGGCTAACCCACAGTTAACTAGGGTGCACATCAGGTGATGTTATCCAGCACACTCTTTAAACATTTGTCCAAATTAGAACCGAGTGTCTGCACTTTTCTCTTTCCTGTGTGGCATAGCCGTTTGGCGTGGCAGGAGTCGGTGTGCCCCAAGATAACAGCAGATAGTGGCTCCCCTAGGAGGTGCACGTTGTCAGATGTTTCCCTTCCCACCCAAAGCTTGTGAGCAAATGTTTGGAGCACTCTCTGAATGGCATGTATGGCCCCAGTGGGCAAGTCACATACAGTCTGACATTTTACTGCAGAGACAGTAAATGGCAGAGTAAGACGGGGCAGAGCCCCTTGCTGCTGAGCATTTGTTTGTTACGAGTCAGGAGGTCTCTCCAGACACCCCTGAGTGAGAGGTGTCAGTGCCATAATACATTTATCATAGTTGTCATTTTGGTCTCAGCTCAGATGTAACCGTGGGAAGGAATTCTGCAGTTACCGTCAGCTTGTTTGTGCTTATTGCCTAAATGAGAATTGAGTAATTATTTAAAATTGCACTTTTTTTTAAAACCACTGCAGTCAGCAATGTGGATGTCTGTGCAACAACAGTCCCTCCATGGGATAAAGTCAAAGTGGCACATGGCCCTTCCTGTGGAATGACCCGAAACAGCTGAGCAGGCGTGGGTGGTGGTGTTTTGAGCAGCGTCGCAGGCGTAACCAGAAATATCTGCTGCGTCCCTCCCAAACCTGAGTGTGCGTGTTAGCAAATGCAGCATTCCAAATAGAAAACACATGAGGCATAAACCCCTCTCATCATGTGTGCACTGACTAACAATCAGAACCACCTGTTTTCCTGAGAGATAAAAGGGACCCCTGTTGATGAGCTGGCTGAGGTCAGAGCAGAAGGGGGGGGGGGGGGGGGGGGGGTGAAGAAAGCGCGGCAGTGTTGGTAGTTTAAGGGGTTCAGAAAAAAA
>JAVQJL010005970.1:0-13742 GCA_036024295.1 Nannoperca obscura
TAGTTTATGAAGGCTTATACTTATTAGACTGAGAAGGAGCATTCTTGATATGCATTATTTCTGAAGGCGAACTCTTCTGTTCGCGATCAGTGTGCTTTTAGACTTTGGAGCTGCCGAGACTTGGCCCTATTGTGGACGACTGCATGAGATTGACATTGTGGCGGTAACACCATAAATGCCTTAAAAAAGAAATACAAACAAGGGGATGCATTATTTGGCAGAGCTGACTTTGGAGCTGGCGTGAACAGTGAAGAGTGACGTTCTCTCATTAGTATGCAGATTATACGTCAGTCGCGCTCTCCTTGCCCCTCTCCTCGAACCCCTCCTCTCCACACCAAAATAGTGAAAGAGTTGAAACCGAAAACTGACAACGTAAAAAAAACAAGACAACGTAAAAAAAGAAACTGTCACTGAAAAAAGAGTGACATAAAGAAACAATCTGAACATTGTCATTAAAAAACACATCAGAATGTAAAAAATATCAAGTTCACATATTGTTTTCAAAGCCAAATTTTCTTTTTGATGCCAAATGTAACTGTAACTGATCTGGCTCCATATGAACTCTGCTTCAGCCCCACCTTGATGTAGAACGGGGCTTTTTGCTATGGTGCTTCACAGGTACATATGTCTGTGGATGTGTAATTAGAGAGAGTGCGTCTGTCAAATTTAAATGTTTCTATTCTCTCACTTCATTGACTGCATTGACTGGATTTGACAACCTGTGGTTTTCAAGTTGATGAGATTCTGGGTACCCATTATGTGAGTGCATCGGCTTGTGCTAGTTGTCAGATACGCCCCTGAAAAGTACTGTACGCTGTTTCAAAAGTCAACAAGTAAAAACGAAGATAAAGACCCAAGCAAAAAGAGTGCTGCTAAAATTTGAAGTAAAAAAAGCTGGTTACATATCCTTGTCCGCTTTCTCCACTCTCTGCTCTCTTGAAATGACCAATACTTACAGCTTTCAATCCACAGAGGGCATTTTTTTACCCAAGATAGAAGCCTAATGGACTGAATGCAGCTTGTGCCAAGGTGCAGCCACATAATCCCTGCCAAAAGGGTTGATGCAATTTCACTGTGATAATGGGTCATTAAAAATATATGTGTCTGTGCTGTCATACAATCTCTCTGGTTTCTGTAAATGAGGCTTGTGTATGCTGTCACAGCCCAGAATCTCAGAAGGCCTTTTCTCCCACAAAGCAAAGACGACAGGTAGCTTCTCCATAACCTCCATATCCAGAAGGACAAACACATGCTGCCATTTTCCTTACCTTTTGCTGTTGCCTGTGCTGTGAGTGTCTTTAACACCATATCTGCATCTATGTGCATATATTGCCTTAAGGCACATGTAGCTAATGCAGTTCTTATGCAGCTACTTTAGTTCTCAACAATTGTTTTCACAGCATGGCCTGAATGATGACTCATCTGAGTGGCTGTGTACTAGAAGTTACTTCTGTTTCCCACCTTTTTTAATTTTCTGCCATGGACGGGGTAGCTTGACTGACTTTAACTTTTCTGTTAAATGTACCTCTCCAATCGCAAACACTTTGTTATTACCACATAGGCAGTTTACAAAAAAGTAATCAAATGGAAGCCATGATATCAGTGTAAAAATGTCAGCTGTAACAGACCATCAATGGTCACTTATCACAGACAATATGTTTGAATCCAAGAAGTGATTTTTGAATTTGCTGTTAAAAAAATCTGAATATTAATTACTGATATTCTAAAACTGCTTTAGTGCCCCCAAAGTGTTTTATTTTTTATGTGATGCAATGAAGCAGGACTCAAATCCCATAGACCTTTTTCACAGCAAACATTTGGACTTATAACAGGAAAAACACAGGGGGAACTACTAACATCAGTGATGGCATTAAGTGTCCCAGGATGCATTATCATCATAAGGTTATAACAGGAAACGTAACTTCAATTTCTTAAACACAAAGGCAACTAAGATGAGCTGTAAAACGTCTCCATTGCTAGACCAATTTGCAAATGTAAATAAGTCTGGAACCTCTCAGTTCATTTTAGATTTTGCAGACCAAAATGCCCAATCAGAACAACAAAACATGTGACATAGTGCTGAGTGAATCCTGTCAGATAGTATACAGTATAAAGCAGCCCATTTTTCTTATCAACAAAAGCTTTAATTGCAGTTTTTATTCTTTTAGAGAAAATATACTGTACAGTTTGTTCAACATGTTTGCTCAAAACGTTCCACATCAGAAGCAGCCATCTCGGTTGCACCAACCTGGGCCTGGTCAGATAGAAATCTGTCTGAATGGGAGATGGACCAGACATATCTGCCAGAGCAAAAAAAGAAAAAAAGAAAAGAGCTTGCAGATTCGTATGTTTCCCTGGCTATCTCTGTCCCACTGCACTCCTCAACATTTTTAAACATTTTGAGCTGAAAGAGGCTAGAAGTAGAGGTCACCACTGGAGTATCCACCATGAGTGTTTTAGCATTTAGCCAGGCCCAGCATGCACACAATATAGTGGGTGTGTTTGATTTTAGTTACTTAGCGTGCTTATCAAGTGGTACATTAAACCAGTGATAAATTAAGGTAGATGCAACGTTTTGCAGAAGTACAATAATGCTAAGCATAACCATACCCTGCAAGGCCCGATCTGGGTTCACCTACACCGCCCACACTGCCTGTACATAGCCAATGAACATCTTTTCCTGAGTGTCAGGTGAGTGCGGTGTCACCTTGCTGGATATGGAGCTCTGCCCTCCCGCACCCACAGACAAACTCTGTAATAAACTTTCTTTCACCACTAGTTGCAGGCTCTTTAATTCTAGGAACATTGAAATGGTGATTTATAGTTAGAGATTTTATATACCTAACAGAACATCCATCCACTTTTATATTTTACATGAACACATTTTACCACATAGTTTTGTCATTCTAAGTTATCTGTCTGCTGACTATGTGTGATAATCTCTAAGCCCCAATACTTGTGACTAGAAGTAATACTACTGGTGAAGGCAACCAGGAGGCAGGAGCAGATTGTTTTTTTTGTTTTTTTCAGATTAAATAGCAAACGGAGACAAGACATTACGACCACAGGCATTACAGACTTGTGTTGTTCAAAAAGGATCCCTAACAATCATACAATCAAGTCTTTGTGTTTGACAACTCCTCAGCATTTTTTTAAGAGATAAAACAGAATTTCTCTCTTGTAACCAGTGTACGTATCAGCATATTAATAATACACAAACAGGCATGGTCTCAACCTTGCATTATGGAGTTTTTTTCCTGGTTGGCATACATGAGTTTTATCATAATCCAGCAAGTACACACAACACACAGGTGATGAGCCGACCTCATTCATTCTGTAGAAGAAAGAGCAAATAGCAGAGGGAGACTGAAAGAGCCTTTCTTAGATTATGACATTTATCTTTCCTGCTGTATTGTCATGCTCCTATCTGCAGCACATGCCCTTGTTTTTGACAGGGATAGGAGTCCATCCCAAAAGCCAAGACAATAAAGAAGCCAGATGAAAACTGAAAAGTGCAGCCAAAGTTTATAGTGGAAGGGAAAACCCAAACAGAGTTCCTAAGTTCAGTTATGTGTTAACATAAATCAGGCCACATAATGGACTTTACAGTTCAAGTGTATTTCATTTCTACATTCTTATTGATGTGCCTGTGAAGAATATTGAAAAAAGCAAGTCATTGGATAAACTGGCCATCAGAAAAGCAAAGTCCTGTGTCAGAACTCAAGCTACTTTCTCCATATAAATGGGGGACACTATATTTATTCAGTCTTGGTTTATACATGATTGGTTGGCTGAGCATATAAAGCAATGCAATGAAATGACAGAAATATAGGAAACACTCTTTTCTTCAGAGGAAATGAAAGACTATATAAAAAATAGTTAACAATATATGCCTTCAAAAATAAGGGGTTGCATTTAACCACAAATGTTTATTTTATTTTAAGGATTATGTATAATGTTGCACAGGATAGATGTTATATGATCACCCTCATGCTACAAATTTTTTTATGAATGGTAGCATCGTCAGCTCCACATGGTGCAGGGTGTGTGTTGTAGTGTAATGGTGTGAAGATGTTTTCTTGGCACACATTACTCCCCTTAATACCATCTGAGCACCACTCAGACACCACAACATACTTAGAGATTGTTACTGACCAGGTGCATCCATTCATCGCCACAGTCTACACTTTTTCAAATGGCTACTTGAAACAAGCCTTGTCACAAAGCACTCATCATCCCAAAATGCTTCCAGGAACATGACAGTGATTTTAATTTACTTCACTTCCTTGCACTTTCTCCAGATTCCAGCCCAATAGAGCACCTTTGAGATGTGTTGGCAAGGGATTTTCACAGTGTGAGTGTGCTGGCAAATATCTACAGGAACTGTGTGTATTGAGTCAGAATGACTAAGAAATTGGAACCATCACTTTGTTGAATCCTGCTTTGAAGTGGAGATCTCTTATGCAACTTTAGCGAGATATATCTTCTAAAATGAATTGTGTTAACTGTACGTGACTGTGCTCTTCTTACAATCCCTTTTGTTTTCTGTAAATGACTGTAATGTATGACCACCCAGATATGATTGCTTTAATCACATGATTAATTGAATCAGTCCCTGGAATCCATTAATATCTGGCAGAAACCACCAACGATGGTAGAAACCATCACTTCCTCTAGTCACATTTTTCAAAATGACTACTTTAAAACTGAAGGAGACTTAAATTATCATTGCATGAGAGTGAGATCAACCTGTAATTGTACACTTTCTGCATTATTTAAGCCCAGCAGATCAGACACAAAATCATGATCTAATACCCAAAGAGTTATGTGATTAAAGAAACTTAACTGCTTTGGGATAATTCATAGTGAAGATGCAGACATGAAAACATTGTCCATTGTCCAAGTGCATTGCGTTACACTACCATGACTAGGCCCAGAGGACAAAAGATTCATCATAGTACTGCATAAATTAGAAAACAAGTTTACAATGATTTATTGACTTAATATCTGGACGTGATTACAGCAAAGGAGCAGATTGGAGTCATGCCTGGCTGGTTTTGGATTAGAGGCAGAGATGGGCGACACTGTACTTGTAAGAGTGTGTATACATGTGCTTGTGTTTGAGTTTGTGTGTGTGTGTGTTCACAAAGCAGGGGAGTGCAACCTATTCAACATAGCACTGTGTCGGTATGCTAATACCACAGCAGTGAGCTGTCCCTAAGGGTAAAATCCTCTCTTATTCAGACTGTGGTTCAGCCATAGGCATTCCCACTATACAACAGATAAAGAAACAGGTCTGCCTGTGCTGCTCTGTGTCAGTACACCTTTTGTGTGTATACAAGTGTGCATTTACATTTTTGTTTATTTGCTATCTTCAAGTTGTTGGCTGTTATTTGTCTGTTGTGTGTGTTCAGTCGTCTTCATGTAACACAGAATAAGTAGTAAGGCACCGCTATCATGAAAACATGGAAAATGTATCCCCACATTTACTCCTCCAGTCATTTGGTCTGTCGTTTGGTGGTCAGTCCAAACCACTTTCTCTAAGGACATAAGGTGCAACATTGCCTCCAGTGGCTGTTAAGGGGGTGTTTAGTCTCAGATTTGTTTTTTTTTACTCTGCTTCTCATTCTCTCTCTTGCTGTGTCTTTCTTAGTTATGTGACGTGTATAACTGTTTTACAGTGCAGTACTGTGAGGCTACATGCCAGAGGAAATCCGAACAGCTACAAAGTGAAGACGACAGGAAACTGCTCCATAATTCATAGCCAGAAGGATAAACATATGCTGCCATTTTTTACCTTTAGCAATTGCCTCTGTGACAAGTGTTTTTTTTACACCTTTTTGAGGTGGGTTTTGTGCATATTTTGCCTTGAGGCATGTGGATGTAGCTAACACATTGGTGAAAGCTATTACTGGCCGGAAACTGCCTTGTTTTTTAGCTTGTTTTGCATTGAAGTCTGCTCTTCACAACATGGCCCAATTAAAGTTAACCACCATGTTTTTGTACCAGTTAGAGCCGCTACTTTCACTAGTTGAAAACGTCTTTCTTTATTTTCATCACACATTCAACTCAGTTGTATTGAGTTGTGTTGACTCAACACAACTTTTACAATTTTAGTTAATTAATTAAGTTAGTTAGTTAATTGGTTAGAATTTATCTGAGAGAGCTAATGCACAACAATGTGAAAACACAAGAAACTCAGTGCTCCCACCCTGTTATGCAGTCACTTGCTTTTCCATATGACAGGAATGGCACTGTAGTAAGAGCCTGTTATCTGCACCGACTCTATTAACCACCGATACCATGGTTGTTGTTGACATATATTAGCTGGCGTTTGGGGAAAAACACGGTGAGGACACTATAATGAGCTCAGCCCCAAGATAAGACAAAAATGACAAAAAAGAAACGTTTTGTGGTAATCTTCACCAGGATTAAGGGTAGAAAGACGAGGAAGAGAGAGAGGGATGAAAGAAGTGCGTAAAGAATATGTAGTTTCCACAAGATGCCTGTGCACCAAAAGGCGAGATTGGGGCTATAATTTTACAATTGGTAATCCACACACATACATTGCTTTTATGCACACTGGCATGCACAACCGCAAATACACAAACACACGATATCACAGAAGTAGTAATCCAGTCTGCCATGTCTATTCATTTGGTTCTAGATCAGATTATTTTCAAGGGTGTGTACACATTGATATAATCAGGAATGCTTAATTGGAAATAGTCATGCTAGACATTATTTAAGTAATTCCCTGTTCATTATCATAAGTTCAGTAGTTTCCCTCACAGCTTTTTACTGCTGAGATTTATTTTTTACTTTCATACTACATTCATAAACATGATGTTCTCACCTGACATGTCCTTAAGTGAAGGCTGTTTAAAGGGGCAAGGTCAGACTGCAAAGACATTGTCGAGATGCCCTCCCCATACAGCTGAGTGGTCTCATACCAACAAGTCCAACGGCAATTTAATTGCGTTTGTTTTCTGCTACAACATCAGAATCAGAATCAGAATCAGAAATACTTTATTAATCCCAGAAGGGAAATTGCTTTTTGATACAGTTACAATGTTCAATAAAGTTATTGAAAAAATAATAATAAACAGTAATAAACATAATAATAATAATAATAATAATAATAATAATACATCTGTAAGCTCTGTAAATAACTTTTCCTTGTTGAGTTCTCCTTTGGGAAAAATAATTAGAAACTATTCATATTTGACATTTTTTGTTTAAATGATGGGGCCCCACTAATCCATCAGAATACGTTCACTTTTCCGTCCTTGTTTATATACAGACAATCAAATGGCTTCATTTCGTAATTCGTGCGTTCATGTTTGTAAGTTACAAACATGAATGCACATCTTGTTCTGCACTTCACTGCAAATGTCACTTGGATCTGGTTATATGCTTATATACCTAACACCCCCTCCCCCCATAATAAAAAAAACTACAAGAATATTCACTGCAAAAGGATGACTAATTGATTTTAGTCTGAATTTAAGTATCGATTTATTTGATCTCTCTCTCATCAGCAGACACCGTGAAAATCTGTCATTTTAAAGTTTCTCAAGCTAGTGTGGCTTGATAAACACATTGATGAAGTAGCTTTACTTAAAATCAAAACAATTATTAAAACTAATCAGCCGGTTAAATTTCAACGAGCCTATTACATACATCCTTTCATTTATTGTTACCAATCACTTTTTGTTACGTCTTCTGCAAAAAATAATAATTAAAACAATTTAGCATCTAATTAAAACATTTTGTGTAAGTGGCTGTATTTCACTGCAACGCTGAAAGTACTGGTTTGAGCAAGACCAAAAAAGAATCAAAACAATTCAGTTCAGTCAATCAGAACACTGAGCACATACATTAACTTGTTTAGGCTGTTTTCCTGCTTTCCTGCTGCTTTACACTGCATCCTCACACACTGGCCAACTCGCCAGTTATATTAGCCAAATTTCTCCAGCAAACGGATTTAGTCCATACATTTCTTCTAGTAGTCATATTTAAAATTATCTAAAGTTTGAGTGTTGTGACAAATTGGGTAGGTAGAATTAGTTTGTTTTTTTCCATTGTGCACATCTGGGGAGAGATGGATGCAAATTAGATTTGATTTGTGACCCTCCAAACAAAAGGGAGTGTCCCAGTCAAAACAACATTAACAACCTTTGTGTTACTGGTTCAAGGTGTCAGCTTTGTTAAAGCAGCAACCAGACTTTTGAAAGATTGAAATGATAAAATTGAAAAATTTCAATTCTCAGCAGCTTACCTGATGATTGCCTCCCAGGGACAATATAAACCCCAGTGAATGGGCTGAATGTTGACATATAATGTTTGATTGCCACAAAATCCACCACCATCTTTTGATGCATCTGTATTTCCCTATGTTCCCCATACCGCTCCTTTTTTTCACAGTGCTCTTTGGTCAGTTCGTGGTATTCCAGACTTTGACCAGTGATGTGGTTGAGATCTATGACGGATCCTCCACAGATTCAGCCCTTCTCTCCTCCATATATGGATCCCACTCAGGTGAAAACAAAACTCTGGAACCCTTAAGCATAGTTTCTTATTTTATGTATGCTTCTATCTTAAATGTATGAGTAATTCTGTCAAGCTGAGCATTTTTCACTGCAGGCAAGACAGTACATCCATCTCTGTTCAATTCAAATCAAAGAAAAAAATTTCCCAGACAAATTCAAAATCTAAAACTGTAGCAGCTTTTATTCTGCTCAGCATACTTATTACATTTCTGTAATGATATATATAATGATGATATACAATGATGATACATGAAACATTAAGATTGCAATGGAATAAACTCATGAGATCCAAATTAAAATAACAAAAAACAACCTTATGTTGTTAATTGTTGTCACACTCTACTTGATTAGACTGTGACACAATATAAACACATACAAATGAATCAGATCCGCTGCTTCCAGCAACACTCAGGATATTTTGTTGCTCAGTGCATTTAAATCATGTTGAACATTGCATATAAGACACAAACAACTAACAAGTTAATGTCATGCAGAACTTATTTTCATAGTTTGTCAATTATTTGTTACTTTATCTATGTTATCTGTGGACATTTGAGTTGATAATGTCTCCTTTTGATTTTGTTATTTAGGCGAGACACTCCCTTTGAGTTCAGGAAACAAGATTACACTCAAATTTACCACAAATGGAACAGAAACAGCCAAAGGATTTCATTTTGTCTACCAAGGTAAGACTGCTTTTTCTGATACATTTCCAAACTTTTTGAAACTTATTTGGTTCAACAGTCCATTTGCTTGCTTTTGGAAAAAATGATACTTTAGCTTTGCACTCATCACATAAGGGGCTGTTCAGCAGAGTACCATTGGTTGTGGCTGAGCATGGCTGAGCAGAGCAGGATGATGTGGAGTCAAATAGCCTATCCTGGCACAGCAGACGAGAGTGACTAATGACGTGCGAGGGGATCCACAAGGGCTTTACCCTTTCTCTCTGCCTCCTTTGTTTTGCCATCGCTCCTTCTCCCTGTTGTCTTTCTGCCTGCCACACCCACCCACCACTCTTTGTCTTTGTCTTTCTTCCTCTCATGCTCGCTTCCTCCTCTCTTATCCATAGCTGTCCCCCGGACAAGTGCCACTCAGTGTAGCTCGGTCCCTGAGCCCCGGTTTGGGAAGCGGATCGGGAACGACTTTGGCATCAGTATGGTGGTCCTGTTTGAATGCAATCCAGGCTACACGCTGCACGGCTCGAACGCCATCAGGTGTGAGGCTGTGCCCAATGCCCTGGCCCAGTGGAACGGCACTGTGCCCACATGTGTTGGTAAGCGTCCTCATCCTCCAACCCCTCTCCTCACCCCCTGCATGCACACGCAGACACAGACACACACACAGACCCAAAAAGATGGAGCAGGTGTACAAAAAAGGTTGGTGTCTGTTTTTCCTCATCATTACTTATCCCAATATCTGTCGCCCATTGCAAAGCATCCGCCTATCTCTGGTCTTGATAGTTCAGACAGGAAGAAACAGGCAAGGACAAACACATCTAAGTGTCACATACATTTTATACCAAGACAAAGGATTTTGGTTCCTGTGCCTTTCCAGAGTAATGGGAAAATAAATAGCAGTGTAAAGGGAATATGTCCAACAGTAGCACCCACTTTGGGAGACCCTTTCTCTAATGCCCACATCTCTAATGCACTACATGCATTCAGTTAACATTTTATTATCTAATGCAATTAAATACAAAAGACCTGCAATATAAGGTGTTTCTAATACATATGTAAATTAGGGTTACAAAACATTAGGAAAAAAATGAAATGATTTAAAGATGTGATAAGACTAATGGTTTACTTTTACGATGCATTGTGCAGGCATTGTAATGCTATATATTATGCATTTATAGACCAAGTTACCAGTTTATCAGGTACACTGTACAATCTAATAACAGCCTGGAATGTTGTATATACAATACCCTGGAAAAATGCCTAACTTTGTGAAGCATCACACTTAATAATTTACAGTGTATACTTTACAAGGTTAAAGTGACTATAATCGTTATTTTTATACAACAATGTAATAATGTAGCAAATAACAAAACAAATGTGACAATGTGAAAGGTGTCGCTGGTAGTGATGAACCTACACCAGGATACTACTACTATTACTTTGTAGTGAGTTTCAGTTCATTATTTATCTTGCCCAGAACTGTGTTGCTTTGATTCACTCTCATCGCTCTTATAGCATTGTTTTGACTTCGACAGGTCACTGTTATCTCACTAAACACTACCTGCTCAGCACCAAACAGACAGACACAGTTAGACACTACAGAAGCTGGTGAATATAGTGGAGCATTTAGCAGCTAAAGAGACAGATGTATTTGGTAGACCAAAAACTGAGCTAAAGAGAGTGAATGTTGCCAGGTGTCCAGGTTTAAGTATCCAGCTCACTTACAATTGCTTGATCCATTTGGCCATATCTGTGCATTAGTTATGAACAACCTCAACAACTTCTATGACCATAAAGGATGTAGAATAGGTTTATGGCATGACGTAATGCCGCTTATTTTAAGTAAAGTAAATAATGATATATTATAGATAAGAGCTTCATTTTGTAATTTGCTTAGCTGTGTGCAGACAAGTTTGGATGCCACAGTGGGGGGAAAAAAACTAAGTGAATGAATAAATGCTACTTCTGTAAATACTGCCTTAGTGGTAGTCACCTGTGTTCTAGCATAGACTATACAACAAACATCAGCAGCATAGCACAACACATGTTTGTTAAGATTTTCTGGTGGATAAAGACAGCAACTCATCAAATGAGGCATGTGATATCTGCAATGTCATTGTTTCACATAAAATATTTAAAAGTCGAAACTTCAGGTTGATATGGAACCAGCATCTCTCTCTACATGGTTCTTTGGCTACCATGAACAGAACCATGGGCACATAGATGTACCTGCATAGACATACACACAACCCACATTCATATACATTAACAGATTAACATGTCTTGTCTGCACATGCTGTTACCTAAACATATACATATGCAGGAGGACATGCACTCAGTCTCACAAAGACACCCACATGTCTACCACTGGAAGATAAAGAAGTACAGATGAAGTTGGGAGAAATCTATTGAAGTCAGGCCTTGTGCCAGCTAGCAAATTGTCCCAGCCGGTGAGTGCGGAAGATTTCAAGCCAGGGTTCATTCGAGTTTGCTGCCAAGTGGTAAGGGAATAGCAGTGGCACGCGCAGTTCCATTTTAAACACAGTGATTTTTATCTGGAGATTGAATCTGGCTGCAGCATCTCCCCCAGCGGCAGTGTACTCGTCCAGAATAATGGATATAGTTTCATGGAAGCTTCAACAAAAACACTATGCTCAATTACTCAAGCCCTCTTTATGGGATATGACGGCAACAGTCATCGCTCTCCTGTGAGGTACCTGTGTTTCAAAAAATACATTTCCAGGTCCATGTCCAGCTGTGATTGACCTGGCTCGTCATGCAACACTTGTTTTGGTTTCAATTTCACAAATACAAAGCTGCTGATTTAAGGCTTTGCTGTTGAGTTGCGCTAGCACAACCTTTCATTGTGATTTAATTAGCCTTGCCTGAATGGATACATAATGTTTGGGTGGCCTTTGTTGAGAATTTTATGAAGAGTAGTTGACTTGAATAAGTACATTTTTTAGTTTGTTTCCAGATGGAGTTTGACTTTTAGTACTTTACAGTGAGCTTTTGAAATTTAAAGAAAGGCAGATGATGTCTCAGTTTTTCAGCGTCATGCGTAAATGGTGGAATCTCTTTCAACATCTTATGTCACCATTAGATTGTGGATATGAACAAGGGTCTTTCACGGGTTACAATAAAATTAAAGTAAAGACAAATATTGATAGATGTTCCCTGTACAACTGCGAGCAAGGCAGCTGGATCTCAAATACAAAGTAAATCACTTCTGATTGTAGAAAACCATGACTGCCCAATATTACATAAGCTCACAGATTGCCGTGATTCATGCTCAGTATGCCCACACCTTGGAATTTACTGTTGGCTTAAACACTTTTTCAAAGGTGTCAACAAGTAAACAGTGTCGCACTGAGCTTGTTTTTAAACAGTGGATTCTTGTTTTGAAATAGCCTCCCAAGACCAATTAAAGTGTCTCAGTGTGAGGTCGTGTGGTAAGGCCAGGCCAGAGTTGCTCTCTGGAGCAAGATGAGCTGCTCTTGCAGCCCTGCGACTTCTAGGAGTTTACTTAGGTTTCTGTAATGAAAAAGGAAATAACTGCCAGTTTGCCTAACAGTGTATTTTAGCACCTATTCAAGCATTACAAATACTACAGCAACATATTTAATTTAAATTAAAGAAAAATCCCACCACCCACACGTCCAAAACATTAAGACTACATACAAAAGCAATTTGTATTTTAGTTTTTTGTCATTATACTGAGACGACGTTCTATTTTGCTCACTATACAATATTATCCATAATGACTTTGACCAACTGGTAATTTCTTTTTGCCATTTTCTTTTTGCCTTGAGAATGGGAGCAACAACATTTCCTCCACATTCAGTTCCAATTAGGTTGTAATTTTGGGAGAGCTGAGTTTGTCAAAGTTGTCTTCATTGTTTTTCCTGAAGCAAACTAACCTTGAAAATTTGGCAGAAGTGTCAGCTTTGTTGCTTTATCATTCTAAAAAAAGCTTTAGTTTGCATTCAGAGTGGAGAGTTAAACTCTCCTGCTTATTATGAAGAGAAAGTGAAGATAACACACATTAGAGGATATGATTGCTTAGATGCTTGGGGCTTAAATGTTGTCACATTGTGGTAGACGAAAATAATTATCAGAATTGAAAGGCAGTTTTGGACTGCTGAATTTACAAATGCATTTAATGTATATAACTAACATTTGTAAGATTTATGTATTGCAAAAACAAATACAGTCAAGCCCAAAATTACAAATTTTGACTTAAAGTTACTTTGATTCAACCAGCAAGTTTTTTCTTGATTGGAAATGACACAGGCGTCTCCCAGAAGATTATAAGACGATGTACAAGAGGCATCATTGTGGAAAAAAATATTTCTCAACTTTTATTTACATTTGAACAAAAAGTGGCATGTCCAAAATTATTCATACCCTTTCTCAATAATCAATAGAAAAGCCTTTATTGGCTATTACAGCAATCAAACGCTTCCTATAGTTGATGACCAGCTTTTTGCTTGTCTGCACTGGTATTTTTGTC
>JAVQJL010005978.1:0-13529 GCA_036024295.1 Nannoperca obscura
TTGTAATTCCTACACCGTTCACCTGATTTGGATGTAAATTCTCAAATTAAAGCTGAAAGACTGCAGTTTAAGCACATCTTGTTCGTTTCATTTCAAATCCATTGTGGTGGTGTATAGAGCCAAAAAGATGAGAACTTTGTCAATGTCCCATTATTTATGGACCTGACTGTATGCAGCAAGTAAAAAAACCTTGTAATATTTATTAAAATTACATACATACAGCACTACTACAAGACAATTTAGTCCTACAAAGTTGTCATCAGACTACACATACACTGCTTTAAACAGTCACAAATCACACAAATGTCATGAAGTAGATTTCCCTTAGAGGAATGAGTGTCAGTTTATGCCAGTAGTAAGATATACAGTACAGGAAACTTATTTTCTTTAATCTCAACTAAGGATGTTAATATCTCAGCAGCTTGTAGTACAAAACATGGCCCAATACATGAAGACAGAGGTATGCTAATGCCTTCTGGATGTCAGTGATGACCATCAGACTTTCCCTCAAATAACTCACAGTGGTGGTATTGTGATAGCTGTGTTGAGTAATGAAGTGAATGGCAATGTGGAAATTGGCATCATTTGGTTAAAGGGTAGTGGCAGCAGCATAATCCAGTGAAGATAGTACAGTGGATTATATAATGTGGTTTCTTTGTATCGAAGGAGAATATAGCTTTGGTATTGGTATAAAAATTCGATTTGGATTTTAGGGTTTTGAGCGAGGTGTTCAATCTGAGTTTTTGTGGACTAACCAAACTTCTATTATTAATTTTCCAGTAAAAAGGCAGATTGTAGTAGGAACATCAGAGCTCTGTGCTCTTCTGCAAAAGCATACATTTAGTTTTTTGGAGATTAGAATGAGCTTCAAATTAATAAAAGAGACCTGATTTACGGAAGAGCCTATGGCATACAAGATGTTATCATCAGCATAAAAATTGACACTGCAATGTTCTGCTGGAAAATAAACCTTATTTATGTACACAGTTAATAGTAATGGCTAATATTGATCCTTTATCAACCAATCTGATTGAAACCACCTGCAACAACAGTCTCAACTGAACAGAATATTCAAAATTATAATCAGTAGTTACTAATAAACATTAGACTATACAGTCATTTCTCAGTATACTCCCCATTGATGTATCCAAGGAATGTTAATGTCTGTGCTTGTTTCTTAGTCTGCCAAGAATGTAACAGTGAAGGATTCTTTCATTCATCCCTACATCTTTATTATGTAGCAGAGCCAGCTAACAGCACCTGCACCAACTTGCTGATTAGCAGACTACCATTTCCAATCCATAAAACAGTAGCCTCCATTGTTGTGAATTGTTGAGAATTTCCACGGTCATAATATGTTCCCTAGTAATTCATGTGAACTCCAGATGAGAATGTTAACAATGATGAAAACAGCTGAGAATCTCAAAGAGGGGGTTTTATCAACTCGCTATTTATAAAAATGCTTGTAGCTATGGGGCGTATACAAACCCCTGCAACCACTGACGACCTCATCTACTGTAACTGACACCTTTCTTTCTCTCTCTCAATACAGCGTTCCCAATATCAATCACATTTCAGATTCCTCCGTTACAACACATTCTACCAAAATATGATCGGCTGCTTGTTCCTTTTCTGTGCAGAACAACCTCTGCGGGTTTTGATAACCTTCATTGACCCTATTCTTAACGGCAAGGCACATAATAACCCTGTCTCTGCCTAACACAAGCCCCCTGCTTGTCAAACCACCACATTAGCTGGCTGTTTTCCTCATGGCTGAGGCAGGGGAAAATGATATAAGTGTGACAGGCAGGGGTGGTGGTTGTCACTTGTGCTTTCTTTTCATGTTGTCACGTTATGGGCTGAACTCTGTGGGTAGTAGCAGCATAAACAAGGTGTTTAGGAGAAGTGCTGTTTGCTCACCATTTCCAAGCCTGTCTGAATGGCTGTCAGTGTCTGTCTGTTCTGCCAGGAGCAAGTGCTGCTTAGGCATGGAAACACCTCTGGAATGTTTGGGTTAACGCTGCCAGAAGTTTATTCAAGATTACATTTTGATTAAAGTAACGATAAATGATGAATTCACTATCCAACAGAAATGCATAATAGGTTAAAAAAGCATTTTATTTTGATACATTCAGCACACAAGGTTTAAGAATTGTTCCACTCTTGACAGTATTTAAGGGGGAAATAAATATTATATGTAAAGACCCCCAAAACTATATTATGAAATACAGAGATGGCAGCTGAATTCCGGAGGGCCAGAGTCAAAGTGGTGTTGTGCCAGCAAAAGCAGGCTTTTCTTTCTGGGAAATGTGCTAATGCTCCAACTCCTCTAACTCGTTCAGCCCTTTCTTGCTTCCTTTTAGGTGTTGGGCGAGTGAGAGTTGGAGTCAATATTGTGGAAAATTGGTTATGGCAGTTTTCCTCGTCATGACACAGTGACATTTGGGTAAAATGTTGTGTATCAGCATATATGAAAACAAACTGACTATATAAATCAAAACAAGCAATCACTGAATGGGTATTTAGCAGTTAAATCTAACATAAGTCACTGGCTGGCTGTAAAAGTCGCAATCCAAAGCACTGATATGTATGAAGTGATGGGTAACTCATACTACTAAAATCTGTAATATCCAACTAAATAAAGAAAATGTAGTTACCTACTTCGTCTATGTAATAAGTATCCATTGATTGATTTTTTTGGCCACCTGGGATCAGTGTAACAAAGATGTAAACACGGCACTGACATATTATCGCCTTATAAAGTTGTTAAACAGTTACCTATTTACACTTCCAGTAGGCATGGAACAAAATTAGCATTTATTCAAAGTCATCGCCACCTGTCAAATGTAAGTTCAATATTCACTTTGAGAAATAATGGGCTCTTAAGATGCTAAATGCTCCACTGTGTTCACCAGCGAATGTGAGTCTATCTTTAAGCACTGGGCAGGTGGCTTACAGTGGCTTTTTAAAGCCTTTTGAGTGAAAACAGCTGACTGCTGAGGACGAAACTGTGCTATGAGATGAGAGTGAAGCAAAATAACAGGCTGCTTAAAGGACAGAATGTTGGAAACCATTTAGTATTTTTCTTATGCAGGAAGACAGTTTGATAAGTGTCCTTTAGGCAATTTCCTAAACTTATTAAAATACACCCTTAAGTGAAACATGGAGAAATAACGAGGTTTTGTGCAGCTGGCCATTAACGACCAAGGACAACAGCACCAGCACTACTTGTTCAGTAAGTCGGCCTTGTTGTCATGACTGTCAGAGGGAGTATTCTCTGGTTGTGTGAACAAGTCACATTATATTCGCCAGGAAAGTCAATCCAGCAATGTTACATATTCCATGGGTGAAGGCGACTTTTGTTAATGGCTCTGGAGCTGCTGAGCTGTCGCATTTCAGAGTAGGTGCTGCCTAGCTTAGAGAGCTGGAGGGAACGCAAGTAAAAGTGTGTGTGTGTGTGTGTGTGTGTGTGTGCTCGCATGGGGGGGGTGAGTGGGTGGAAAAAACAGAGAGACAGCAAAAATGAGACAGAAGGGAAGAGAAGAAGGACGGAGAGAGGGAGGGGTGCCAGGAGAAAGGGATACAGAGGACAGTGGGAGAGGTGGAGAGAGGGAGAAACAGAAAGGCTGGCCCATCGATTGGCTGAGATAATTTCCCATTGATTGCTGCACTGTTTGGAGATTGCTGGAGAAAGGTTTATTGCCCACATGCTGCAGCTGGGGAGGAGGCCATAAAATAAGTAGAGGTTGTCTGCAAAGGACTAGCTCTCCATCAACCAAACCGTAAAACACCCTCCTGAACACACACTCAGCCACACAGTCGCACACACACACACACACACTACACTTGGATACTCTCCTTACATATTCACAAATATGACTGCATGCATACTATTCCCATTACACATAGTGGGAGAATACAGCTCATCGCTGATGGAAAGCGTGTTCACGTAATCCCTTGAAAATTCAGGGGCAGCAGTGCAAAGACTATTTATTAGACTGAAATAGAGGTCCATTGACATCCTCCCTGACATCAATAACATGCAGGCCCATCCACTTCCTTGCAATAATAATCACAAGAATAATTGGCTGGTTGCTGTTTTTCTTTCTGTGAGAGTAGCTGCCTACGCAATGAAGAATAAAAAGGCTGAATTCTATATCTTTTTATTACACACCAGTCCCAATGCACCTAGATAATAAACCTAGAACAGCTATTCACATACACTTTAACCACATGTTGATACACCATCTGATGACACACTTTGACATGAGGGAATTACTTCATCCCTACAAATGATGACACAGAAAAGGAAAGTTAAAAGTGGAGCACCACCAGCTCTGTGATTGAATGTAACACCTTCAATAGTATCTGTTACAATGATTCCCACTGGGCTCCCACAAAAACCAATTCAGAGTCTATCGCAAGTATACTGCCTGGAGAGTAAAAAGAAGTTTGGTGTGAAAAAGCTTTTACAATCTTAAACTAAGCAGGCAGGGTTTAATGGTTTGAATTCAAACATGTTGTTAAGGAATAGACGGAAGGCACATATTTCAACCGTGCATTTTATAGGAAAGCTAATATGAACTGATGAATCTTCAGTTCACACACGTATTTAGAGGATCTGGTAGATAAAGCAGGTTTTACTCTAAATGTCTGATGTTTAGGTTTAATGTTTACAATTTTTACCAGATAGATAGATAGATAGTATCTATCTATCTATCTATCATCTGAGTTTAGCTTGTTAGCATGCTAACAATTGTTAACTGGCACTGAACACAAAGCACAGCTGAGGCTCATGGGAATGTCATTACTTTTGCTGCTGCTGGAGGAAACGTCAATGGGTCACCAAAATTAGTAGGACACATCATCTAAGAATCATGACCATCTGTAACAAATTTTGTGCTAATCCTTTTAGTGAAAACTTTCACCCGCTGGTGGCGCTCAAAGCCAAAATCATTAGGATTCATCCTCTGGGCACGATGCAATCCATCCAATAGTTGTAGAGATATTTCACTCTGGATGAAAATCATGAACCGACCAACCAACCAACATTGCCATCCCTACATCAATGTTGCTAGCGTTCCTGATAACAGCTGAGTACTTTAGTTTCTTAGTTGCTCAAACAGGATAAAATAGTGCATTTCTTGGGGACTATTTTCAGCTGTGGATTAATATACATTGGGTGCACTAGTGAGTATTTACGGCACCACACTGATGTATTTGGAAATGACTTGTAATGAACGCAATGTGTGGCTCACTGATGTGTTTTTAATAGTTTGGACAACAATGGAGCTCCATGGCACAAAAGAGGAATCTGTATCAGGCTTTGGCTACACAGGGTGTTGGTAAAAGAAATGTATTGTACATTTTGGCATTCTCATGGGATTTGTTTGCAATAACAAACATATCGCAAGCAGTATCCTTTAAAAAGTATAAATAACTTAATGTATTTATGTTAACCAAGATTGCTGCAGTCGATACAGATAAAATGTTTCAGAGAAATCCCATGTGGCAGTTGTATTTCCCATATTTCAGTAAGCACGACTGGTCCAGTGATTTTTAAGATGAAGTGAAAGGGCTCCCAGTTCATGATAAATCTAATAGTTTTTTTTTTTTAAAGGCTTCATTCTGACTTCTGCTCAGCAACACTGCTCTTATATCTTCTTTTCCTTATCTAGCCTCAGCTTAGCACACCTCCAGCTGAAGTCATTCTGCAGGTGAAACCAAGCCGACAGCCTCGAGCACTGTGGGAAGGTGGATGTGTACAAAACCCCCGGTAGCCAGAGGAGAACAGCAAGACAGGAGGGGAAAAACTGCCTGGATTCCGATCTTGCTGTTAGTCACACCTAATTTACATTCCCTTCCTGTGCTGCCGAGCTGGTGAATTTACAAGTGGATAGAGAAGGTGCTGTTTGAGACTTGTGTTGGCATGCTGTTTGCAAAGGGTTAGGGAGAAGCATGAACCATGCTTCCCACTGCAGAGAAAACAGTCTCTCGCCATCTCTTGATCCAAACCTCCCTGCCTGAAGCTGTTTTCACAGACACTGAGGGGCTGTAATGGCTGAGTGATTTCTCCAACCAACATTGCGCCGTTGAACCGGTTTAGTCACGCACATGACAGTTCGTCACAACTCGCTAGAGAACCAGTGTCTGACAAGTCGGGGACAGCAAAGGTAGTGCTGGTAGTTGTGGAGAACTGATGTGGAGCAACTAGGACTTGGTGATAACTGGTTTATACGAGTGCTCCCAAAATCCTATGCAAACTACAACATAGATTGTACCTGTTATCAGTATATTATGTAAGATGACTTCATATTTTGATTGCTTGTTGTGGTTTGCTCTGCTATAATATGTTATTATAAGAATATACGTATAATCACACTGTTTGAATAAGTGTGTGGTCTTTGATTGATGGCATTTTTGCTAAGTAACAGCAACTGTAAAATTTCTTCAGTGCTGGCTAAAATTTGTGCTGCATTATAAACTATTTATACCTCCCCATGAGGATTAACAGATTTAGTTCAACCAAACCTAAGATTGACCATTAAGTTCATCGGCAATATTATTCATCCACCTATTCATCATTCACAAGCAGTATATAAGCATTATAATATAGTTCTAAGCAAATACAAGGGTTTTTTTTGTATTTGCCAACAACTATACCTCCTTTTGTTCACACCCATAGCTGGAGGTTGGTTTATAAACAGACAATGAAGGACAATATAGTAAAAATGATTATTATATTAACAATATAAAAATGTCTTTATAGAAGACAAATAACCAACATTAATAAAAATGTCCTGGTATCTGCTTAAAACTACATTATAGTGTGTTATTAGCTGTTTATTACATGTTTGTATGCTGTTATAAATGTCAAATAGGGCATTACCGATTCATTTAATGACTTGCTAATGCATTTATAGCAATCTACAGTCCATCAGTATAATCAGCATATCAAAGGATTTTGCTATGACCAAATGGTCAAATGACATGGTCAAAAAACAAATGGTCATTAAATTGTGGTAGCAGCAGCGTCTAGCTGTATATAATAAATGCTCAATCAGAACCAGGATGGACTTTCAAATATCCTTCTTTAGAGCTGCAACATTTTTAGGTGGGTGAGAAGCTGGCTGTGATTGTAAGGGGAGTTGTTGCTACAAGACTTTATTGAAGTCTTGGATACAGAAAATTACATTTCTTGCATTTACAGGTAGCACAAAGGCTGTTGTGTTCCCCGGTGTGTGTTTAGTACCAGCTGTATAACAACAATTCTAAAACATAAGGTGAAGGAGAATGGAAAGTCTGTGTTTTGCAAATGTTTCCTGGATTCTGTTTGGAATTTGAATCTAATGTCAGTCTCACTTTTTCTGCCTCTTCTCTAAAAGCACAGTGACTCAAGCACACATGAATATGACCAGTAGCAAAAGTAGCAATGTGAGGAATTTAGAGAAAAAAAGAATCTGCAAAAGTGTTTGGAGCTCAGCCCACTTTCTTTTCAACATGCACCTGGCTAGCTGATGCAGAAAGCAAGTGTGTCATTTTCAGAAAGTTACCAAACAGTGATGAAGACAAATTGAAACAGCACTTTGTGTTTGACGTAAATATCGGCCTTGCAGGTTATAGAGTGAAGCTTATATTTGCAGTTCAAACATCCTGACAAGCAGGCAATATCTGAATGGATTAATCCTTAAAAACCTCAGTGTTCAAGAGTTTCTCTGTGAGGTACAAACCTCAACTACTCATTGACAGTCAACATAAAAATGATGTTGTTCTGGTTAACTCCCAAATGTGGATCTTTACCAATGATTGTCAAGCAGGGGTTTGCTATAAACAAACAAGTGAAGAGATGTGGAGCCTGGGAAAAATGTTGTGTATATATGTTTTGTTTATAATGGACACCTACCGTTAAATAAGTGTGAGTTCCTATGCCACAGAGTTACACAATACATAAATTGTGATTATTTCTTGAAAAAAGAAGCCTGTTGGTAGTAATCAATCTAATTGTGTGATCTTGAACTGAGTCAGGTAATGGTGTCACACAGTATACATATGGATTACGTATGTGCTGAAGGCTATGCTGTGCGTAAAAATAAACACATTAACCTACATTAAATGGAACTGCGGTTCAGTTTCCTTGGTCCATGATCATTACTTAGGCTACTGTTGACAATGCGGTTACAATTTTAAAACTTCCTGGCTTGAACATTTAGCCAAATTGTGGTCACCTTATATTTACTCGTCACAACACAAACTCAACGCAGAATGTAATGGACTTTAAAACGTTTCTCCTCTCAGACCTGATGACACAGCTCCCATTTGTAGTCACTTGGCTTTAGCAGCAATTGTCTTTCCTTCCTTCGTAGCTCAAATTCACACTGCAAACATACATAACAAACTTACCAAAAGTGCTTTCATTTCCTGCAGAGTTGAACAACCAGGAAAGCGCAACTGATGTGCGCACAGTTTATAGTCTGTCAGTCAAAGAATGTTGGATGTTGACTTAACTTTTTTGAGTCAACTGTGAACAGCCAATCAGATATCCTGCTAACTGAAAAGTGCATCTATTCAGTCCCGTTTCCAAAACTGCTTGGAGCTCAGTTCTATCTTAATCTTAATAATATTTCACTGGTGTTTCTGCCCTAAGCTTCGGTGGCAAATATTAGTAAATGAACATTACAATAGATATTGCTGTGTAACTGACATTATAAATTCAGTTGGCCACTTTATAAACTCCTCTTAACTTGCTGTTACGCTGTTTTAGGACTAACTTTAAGCATTTACCATTCTGTTGAAATTGCCACTTGTGGCCACATAGGCCGCTGTTCATAAAAAGCTAGATAGTCCAAAGTTACATAAATGGGTGTTTATATTTGAATCTGCAGAGTGTACAGATACTATGGAACAAACTGCATAATAAATCAAATGAAAGCTGGGTCTGGCTTTAAGGGCTAGCGAACACTCACTTTACTTCATTTTTAGGCACAAAGTGGTAAAAAATGAAAGTGGAATTCAAGGGAATCCTGCAGAACCACATTTGGTATTTTTCATTTAAGCAGCTTTTGGTGTTAAATAACAGACACACCAAATGACAAATTGTAATGAACAAATGAAGTAATGTAGCAGTAGAGGAAATACTGAAATACTTCCACTATTTTAAAATTGGAGTTTGCTCACATACCACTTCCTTTTGAATACAAATTAATGAGCAGATGGATCTTCCTTCTGGAAGCCATGTGTTACATGTCCTACTCTGTCATGGCACCATTGATGCCTGGCCCCTTTCCTTTGAAGAGTGCTGTTAGTTAAACATCGCCAGTTTAAAAGAAACACTGACTCTGGCTCTTACAAGCACAATTACTGGGAAACCTGTAATGAGTGAGCAAGAAGGTCTATCAGTTACTGGGAGTTGCCTGTACTGATGTTCCCTAACAGAGAGAGCAGGTTTCCCCTGCGGCCACAGCTTATCACTCACTTCTCTTAGATGCTTTTACAATAAGCTGGTGGATGACACAGAACAGTTTGTTATTGAGAGGACTGGAGCTCAATAGTGTTGGTTAAAGCATCATGGAAAATACTTCACAGACAGTAACACATTTCTTCAAATTACTAACAAATATTTTGCAAATAAAGCTCTGGATTTGACAACAATAGTTTTCAGAACAATTTAATTCAGACTTTTCATCACTTCATGTTGCCTTTTGAAGTAAGATTTATTCAGGCTGTATGTGGTGTGAAATACAGCACACGTTTTCATTAGTTGTTCCTGTTGAGTAGATTTTATTTTCAGGGCCACTGGGTTAGGATTTTTATTCACAACAAAACAGGAAAACACGAAGAAGTCAGCTGGAGACAACAAGAGCGCTGCAGCTGAAAATAAAATCCATTCTGTGTACTGTGTCACTTCTTGTTTAAAGTATTAATACATTGTAAAATCATGGGCAGGAACTCTCTGTGTTTTATGGATCTGTTTAGTATTTCCCCAAAGAACAGTGTACTGTACAACCATTAATGCTTTCCTTTGTCCTGACTAAGATCCCAGAGAGCACACAGACTCTGGGATGGTGCTTAAACAAATAGTATTTCTAATTCACTTACTGGATCCAACTTCCGACAATTACTATCACAACACTATTCTGGCTTCACGGTCTACTAAAGATACACACAGTGAGGATTTCATCTAAACCAGTCCCGATTCTGATTCACCTTGATTTGTCCAAGAGTCCGAGCTCAATCAGTAATATAGATTTACGGCACATCAGATTTGAAAGTCTATGGATACACACCTGAAAACAAGTCTGAAATATCATAATAGCTATATTTTTGTTTTAAATGTACATTTCTCCATATATCAGTTGTAAATGTGCTTATATTTGACTGCAAATGTGTTTAAAGCTTTAATGGTTGAACTGAGCTAAGCCAAGAATACAGTATTAGGAGGCAATCTTTGAGAGTGGCCATGCATAACAACTGAACTCAGAGATGCCTCAAAAAGTGGACTCAGAAAAGATAACAGCACTCTGTTTTGCATTTCCATTTTCCATTCTGTCTTCCATTTTCCCTGTATCACTACACTCCATCATGTATTATCCATGAAAGCTCAAAGTTCATTAGACCACACAGAATAATTCAGAAGCCATACTGGACTTTCAAAAAGACTTGGAACATAACAAGAATCTGATTTTCTTTTGTCCTAAAGAAACACTGTGCAGGTAAGTTGAGTGGTCAAATGTGCATGTTTATTTCTTAAGTTTAGACTTTACAATCAGCTTAAACTAGTGTAATAATGCACTTCTGTATTAACAGAGTTAAACATTGTGAGATGTCAGAAAGAACTAAGGCAGGCATTGAGTAATAAGATAACATAAAAAAACCCATATATTTCATAATTAACTAAAAGACGGTATTAGCAAAGAAGGATTTTGTGTGATGTTCTTATACGTCAGACTTTGACTTATAAGAATAATAAGCTGCTGTTGGCTTCCTGTGTCCTACAGGCAATGATTGTTGTCAACTACAGCCGACGACTTCTTCAACCTTAACCAAGTTGTTGTTGTTGTTGTGCCTAAATCTAAACAAACCGTAACCATAGTGGTGTCAAATCAGAAAATGGTATGCAACGGTAATGTAGAAGGCACTTACTAATGAATTGTCCTGATGACTTGGGCGTCAAATCAGAAAACACGTATTGTTCCGGAGGACAGTTACAATGTGTTTTAATTTAATTTAATTTAAAGGACTTTCCTACTTTGTGTACAGCGTTTTTCAGACCTAAAGCACAAAAGTACAAACAAGTTAAATATTAAATGATGATGTTTTAGATGGCTACACAATCTTCTCTTCTCAGTAATCATCTCAGCACATCAACTACACAAGAGTGAAAATGAGGGCAGTCATCCAGAAGATGTTTTGTTTTCACATTCGCTTCTATCACATTGTCTTGTTAGAGCAACATGTTGTCACCAAACCCCAAAACAGTGCGAGAGCCCCGTCAGCGCATGTTGTTAAAACAGCTGCCAAATCTCAACAAATTAGAAAAGGAGGGTTTTCATATAAAATTATTATAAAAAGAACTGCTAATTACACCCTGATACTGTTAATCCAACAGAGTGAAACCAGGACCTACTGTGGTGAAACACAAGGTCAAAAGGAAACTGGATTCACTGTTTAGGACTTGAAGATGTTTCTGAAATTGGTTTTTGAAATGCAAACATTTTTCGTGCATTAGCACTGGAGCTGAAACAATACATTGAACAATTGATCAACAGCAAACAAATCTATTTTGATCATTGATTAATCATTTAAGTCCACTTTTTAAAACAGAAATGCCCCAAAAAATGCACTAGTTCCAGCATTTAAAACAAGAATATTTGCTGCTCTTCTTACTTTTTTGGGATCAATAACTAAATATCTTTGGAGTTTGGATTGTTTTTCAGACAACAAAGACATCTGAAGATGAAAACTTGGGCTTTGGAAAATTGTGTTAGCTTTTTTTAAATATACATTTCATGGAAGAATTCAGAAAACAATCAGCATATTAATCCACAATGAAAGTAATTGTTAGTTGCAACTTTAATTGCAATTAAAACATATTACCAGTATCCTTGTTTAGGACCACAGTTGTAACATAAAAAACTAGAGAAATTAAGTCTTTATTCAAAAAAATGTTAAAAATAATCCTACTAGGATTACAATTACACATCCTTTATGCTTAAATTATGGACAAATTCGGTGTGATGTGTGTAGTGTGAGCGTTTCATTTCAGCTTTGACACCACATCTCCATTTCTTACAACTGCATTTACAAATCATCCTCGAGAGACAAGAAAACCTCTTGTCAGGCTACACACACTCAGGTGCAGAGGGTTTTAAAAAGCTACTTAAATCCTCAATAGCCACAATGTCAAAGGGACAAAATATAACGTGTAGCCCACCTTTTTACAGCCGCGATGGGACTCTGAAAAGGTGAATAAAGGCGTGTTATTAAAAAGGGTCTTTATAAAGCGGCCTTGGCCACATCTAATTAGAATGTAAATGTAGTGTGGGCTGAGGATGGATCACAGAGGATAGACATTGGCATTTAGATTATGCTGAGACTAGATTACTGATGACACTGTGTGTTGGTGAGATAGCCTTTTTGAGAGCAGCTTGGCAACTGACTAATTGTGTTTCACCACTAGCAATGTAGGCCGTTGCTGTTCTATCGCTGGCAATTAACAAGAGAGAGGGGAGAGGTACATTGTTGCGTGAGCACAATACAAACAATCCTCGACAACACTAAGACTAAAACACACACACATAAGAGTATATGTGCTCAAATGCAGACACTGCAAGGCAATCTTGCACCTCTTGTACCATGTACTAGATTGAAGCGCTTCTTTGCACTAAGCCTTGAAGTCGCTCAGTAAAAATCCTCTCACCTCCGTACAATTCCTCATTGAGGGCATATGCCATGAACAGAGCAGCTAAGACCAAACAGAAAACCAAAGACAGAGTGGAGACAGCGAGAGGAGAGAGGAGGGGGATGGGGGAAGAAACAGAGAGCAGAGAAGAACAGAGAGGGAGGGTGAGTGCAGAAAGAGGGAGAGAGCCGAATGGAATAAATTGAAGCTGATCTGGTGCTCTGCATTCTGAGGAGGCTGGATTTGCATATCTGTGCAGCGGTGCAGAGGGAGAAATGTGTCTGTGCTGACAGCAAGCTGAATATCTTAAGCCTCCGCTGACACCCCTGCAGGCACTCTCTCCTCACATACACTGATACACAGTAGAAGGAACACACTCACTCTCACACACACACACACACACACACACACACACACACACACACACACACTAGACTTAAGGTCAGAAGATGGGAAGCTTTGTGCATTGCTTTGTTCCTGCACAGTGATGTACAGTAGTGCTTGTTGTTTAGCAGTCAGCTGAAGTACAAGACTCATCTCTGGGGAAGGGATCCAGTGAGGCAGGCCATTCTCTGCTGCCACTCAGCGACATCACTATTCACATGTGTATTAGTATATATATATATATATA
>JAVQJL010005983.1:0-12774 GCA_036024295.1 Nannoperca obscura
TCTCCGTGAGTTGTTGGTGAACCTTGTATTATCCTCTTGTACTTGGATTTCATATTCCAGCCAGTCTGCTAGATCAAGCAGAGTGGGAATGGGAATCCGGTGTGGGTGGATATACCGGCGGAAACTGGATCTCAGATCATGTGGGAGTTTCCCTAGCAGTCTAGAAACGTGTGAGCCACACTCCAGTTCCACCTCGCCTTTCCGGCCCAGATGCTCCAGCATACCTATTAGTGAGCGCACCCGCAGGGCGAACAGTCTGAAGGCCTTTATATCCCCACTGGCAATATTAGGGCCATCCATCAGTTCAGCAATCCGTTGGAGTGCTAGCTGGTGTGGCTGTCCGTACTGCATGTTGAGTGCAGCCATGGTGACGGAGAACGGGTATCTTGAGTTACTGTAAGAGTCGGCAACCAATAACGCTTCCTCTAACTTGAGATGATCCACCAGGATCTGGAATTTGAATTTTTCAGTAGCGTCGTCTGGGAGGAGGTTTTCCAAGGCATTTTTCATCCTGGACAACTCTCTAGGGTTGGGATGATTGAAGTCTGGTATGGTTGGTGTGGGTCCCTTATACATCCTGGAAAAACTATTGGGAGATGGGGGACTATGGGCTCTCTGCGTAGAGTGCCGTTGATGATGATATAAAGACGGTGAACGCTCTATCTGGGAATAGCGGTAACCAAGCCAGTCTTGGTGTCTAAAGGGTTCCTGCCTATGTCCCTCAGCACTGGCTTAGCGTGAGTGGGAGACATTCTGATGGGGGTAGAGTCTTTGATCTTGTACCTGCTCCTGTGGTCCGTGGTCCGTGGGACTGGAATAGGTAGCCGCTCCGCCTGTTCTTCCTGCCTTCTTTGCCTGTGAGATGGCACAGGGTTGTTGGGTTCTTGAAGACTGTACTGCTTCTGCTCCCGCTCGTAGCTTGGTTTGGGACGATAGTCAGCATGGTCTGTTCCCATCCTCTGCATTTCTGACAGCAGGATGTCCTGCCGCTGGCGGAGGTAGTCGATCTCCTGCCTCATTTCTTCTCTGTTGATCTCCCACTGGTCTCTTACCACCCATCGTGGTGGTGAGTAAGGGGCCTGACTTAGAGGAGAGGGGAGTACATGGTCGGCCATACAGTTTTGCTCCTCTTGGTCGGCTGCGTAATGGCTTCGTGGGTGTGCAGTGTGTGATAGCCTCGTTGGTCCGAAGCCTATGAGGTCCTGGTCATCCAGGTGTGCAGGGGGAGATGTCCGGCCCCTGACGCGCACAATAGGTTCACCCTCCTCTGATTTATTCAACATTTTAATCCACAGTAGGTTACAATCCAGCTCGAAGGACTATGAAAAGGAGACGGTTAGCTTGGTGAGCTCTCACCCGTCGAACGGTTGGCTGGTCTAGCCCATACCCGTTATTATGATATATATATATCTAGCTGGCTAAGGGATTTGAACCCGCCGTAGAGTTTCCAGTAAAAGACAGAGTTGGAGTTGAGTTTTCAGAGTTTAATGATAAACCTTCTTCTCAGAATACAGGATCCACACACACCTATGCGCATACCCACTAGTGTTCCAAAGTGCATTAATATATGTGGTTCTGGAGGGAAATAATAACCATTGTCAGATATAAAGATACACATGCATGGATATGTTACAGTAGAAAGTCAGAAAGCTTTCATGCAATATTTAAAACAGTGGTAATTCACTATTGTAATATTCCCAGAACAACCAGTAATTACGGTAATAGAAATATAAGCAACAATCACCAGTAACATTTAAACATAGCATTAACCACGGACATAACAGTTCAACAGTACAGTCTTCACTGGCTAACATCAAAGTAAACTAGCGGCCACGTAAGTATTATTATTATATGAAATAACGTACAGTCTTGTATCTTACACATGGTGGGGTTGCAGTAACATCATGCATATCACAATAATTAAACACTTACGTTCTTTATGCACGCACAACACTTTGAAATAACTACAGCAGCGGAATGAATACCATGCTCTCTCATACTTTCTCCTTCTCCTGATCGGGATGAGAAGTTACGACAAGGGGTGGGCCGAACTGGTAGGGATGACTATGTGATAGGATGACTACGGCATTTGACTGAGAGTTGAAGTAACCAATAGAAACTGATAAACGCAAACAAAATAGAGTGATAAAGCTTGGCCTTTTTTACAGGGGGGGGAATTGTAATTATGGTGTAATGTGTGTAGAATTTTGAGGACAAAAAATTATTTATTCCATTTTGGAAAAAGTAACAAAATGTGGAAAAAGTGAATCGCTGTGAATACTTTCCAGATGCACTGTATATGCTAAAATGTAGAAAAGTTTGATTACAATGCCTTTTTTTGTTTCTTTCCTCCTTGTTGTCTGCTTCCAACTCACCCATTGTAAATTATAATTGTCTATGTGCCCAACTACCACCTCCAACTCCATCTTCTCCTTCCATTCTTGTTCTCCTTTCTCCTCCTTTTATTCATCTTGCCCTCAACAATTTTTTCTCTCACACTTTTACTCTTTTCTTTTCCTTTTCTGTTCCTCCATGACTCGCTGTGTTGTTCTTTCCCCCTCTTGCCAGCCTTCATGGAAAGTTATTCAGATCCTCTGGGCTCTCAGACCAGCCCTGCCCAAATAATGGATACTGGCCGGATGGGGGCTTTTTCAGGTATACTCTTAAACTGCATCACAGCAACACTGCATTAGCACTCATGCTGGTATTGCTATTATAGTAGCAGCAATACCATTGTGCTAACATAAATACCTTCTTCATGGACAACATTATTACAAGTTCACAGATGCTTCACAGACTTGAGCTTAAAATGTATTTTGAAATTTCTAGATTATGATTTCTAGATTCTAGACTTCTGAAGGTCCATTAATCCCAGTGTTGGTGGTTTGATCCCCAGCTTCTCCTGTCCACACGTCGAAGTGTCCTTGAGACACTGAACCCTGATGGTCTGTCGCCATCGGTGTGTGAATGTGTGTGTGAATGGGTGAATGAGACCAATCTGTTAAGCTTTTTAGGAAACATTAAGGTTGAAAAGGCATTATATGAGTGAAGTCCATTTACCTTTAGATGGCATTAGTCATCCATTAATCATTTTCACACACACTAATCAATATTTGGCTTACCAATATTTGGCTCACCAACTCCCAAATATATATATATTTCAAGTTTAATTGTTCACCACTGAAACTAAGTGATAGTATTAGAATATGATAAGTTTTAGCTTGCATCAGCAGCACCAGTGCTAAGAGAGAGAGTTGTTGCATTACACTGGACAAAGAAAAAATATATATATATACACACTGTTATGTGTTAAGGGATTGGAAAGTCAGGTTAATTGCAGAATTCACAAATAAACAACACTGAAGCCGTTGTTCAGTTTGGCATCAGATTTTGTTTTTGTTTTAGGCTTTTGATGAATATGTGTAGTTTTAGTCACATAATAGTCATATTCAGTACACAAATCTCTTTGCTCATTAGATTTTCTTACTCATAAAAAAATGTTGCTTCAGTCCAACAACTGGCCTTGACTCTGTTGTCATAAAACCCACCCTTTTAAATGCCTTGTGGTGAGGCAAAGCTTGTTAGCTGCATGCTAGCTGTAGCTGGCAGCTTGGTATTTGCTGGTACTCCATAGAGTGACACATACACATTCGTACTCAGTATGAGCTATGAGGCTGTGTTATGCCTTTCACCATGCCAACCTCTGTTGCCTTAATGAGACCTGTCATCTCTGGCCCACCCTATTACTGCATCAGGCTTGAACCCACACACATACTCTTTTGCCCTCCTTCTCTCATGCACACACACACAGTCCTATAAAAATACACATACAGTTGACACTTGCATCCATGAATGCACACAAAATTACGTTCTAACCCAATTTTCACCAATTTAGTTTATACCCCCACCCCCTCATGCACACACACTATCTTGTAGACACACACATTCATAATCTCACTTAGGCTCTGCCAGTTTCTCTCACAAAAACTGTACATGTTCAGACCACATATACACGCACACTGACACAGACTATCCCCAGGAGCTGTGTTTGTGTTGTTTTGCCTTAGTCATTATTGCTGCTGCATTTTTCCATCTTGTACCTTGCCCTCTTAGGCTTTCTCTTTCCTTTTTTCCTCTTTTTCAGGTTTTGTTCCCTCTTCCTCTTTTTCTCTTGCTCTGTCCATGTACTACTAGTCTTTGATTTGTCCATGTTTAATGAATAAACAAAGAATATCCTTGTTCACTTTATTAGTGGTTGAAAACCTACCATTACTGTTACATGATGTCATTGGGCTACCATCTGTTAAATGGGAGGATTTACTCTCCATTTAAAGAAAACTATTTACCACATTGCATTATTTTTGGTGTATCTTTAACAACAGTAGCATTGGTGCTAAGAGAATCCCCCAACATTCTCTCAGTTTGTCTGCCTTTGATTGCCAGGTTTCTCCCAGCCTGGCAGGATGGGGGTGAATGTGGAAGTGGGGGCTGCACCCCTCTCAGCAGAGAGGGTTCCTATAGCGGAACCCCAGCATCCCATACTCTCAGCCAGATCAGATGACCCTAAAGAGCCCCACAGCCCCATGCTGCCTGAACCACACACTCCCCACAGTCCTATGGATCTGTCAGCAGGTAAGACACATGTAGATGAACTCATGTGCCACAGACATGTGTATCTAGATGTAAATAAACTTTGGCATAATTAACCTGCTCTTCTTCAACAAGGCTGTGCTTGATAGTCAGAATTTATGTACAAATTTATACATGCTTATGGACATTTGGGCAGAAGTGATGAAGCCTTAGTTTTTTTCTCTTCATAGACTCTCTCAGCTGGTCCAACCAAACTGAAATTAAAGTTAAACCACATGGTAGAGACCACCAGAGTTGAACCTAAGCTACTGCAGTAGAGATGTCAGTACTGAAAACACTGCTATGCTTGGTGTACCTTTTGACATATGATTTGTGAGAATTGTTCCATACTTGTTGAAAAAAATTTAAGCCAGATCTTTTTTTCACTAATCCGTATGCAATTTTCTCCCAGGTGATGATCTTTTAGGTACTGTCTAATGTCGTTTTAAAAATGCATATGGCATAAGTGTTCATTTCTAGACCCCTGCAATAGCTGACTAATAAAGCTAATTCTTATTTAAACTACTGTAGTATGACCCACTTCAATGGCATTGTTTGCAATTTACAGTTCTTGAATAATGAGGTATGTGGGAAATGAGATGGATGTTGTCATCAAATAACCAGCGGGTACACATAAAATGAATAAAATGAAACAAATGCAAACCCTAATCTTTGCTGGCCCAAATAAATAAATGCTGGTCACCAATAAAGGGTGGGTAAAACATAGTGAGGGGGAGTGAAAGTACCTCTACTATAATGGCTTACAAATTTGGTGTAAGCTACATTTCTAGCAATACCACAGATGTCATGTCGTGCTCACCAATCTGTTGCTTTGAGTTTATCTTTTTAACAAAAATATTTTCAAAAAAAAAAAAAATTTGCCGTTATGTTGGATTGTTGTTACGCTACTGTCAATGGAATTCAACACAATACCCTTAATACAGTACAATACAGACTACAATGAAACCAGAGTTCTTCCAAAATATAATATCTATATAGCTAACAACATGGAACTCACTCATTAAGTTATCCTTTATTGATCCCCGTAGGGAAATTTGTTTACTGTATTTACACCCATCCTAAGTGTTAGGAGCACTTGTCAACACAACATGTAAACATGGAAGTGTTAAGTTTGCATTAACTAAGAAAAAGGGAATTAGGAATCAAGGCATTTATTTAATGTAATCCTGTTCCAAATAAAGGCCTGGTTCTCTCATTCTCATTAAGGTACATGTATCAGCCACTACTTGAGAATTTATAGTACTATTAAAGCCCTGAGGCAATGCAGTGAGCAATCCAGTCATTGGGAACTTGCCTTGAAGTGGCACAAACACAAAATACACAATACATATTCTGTACAACAGAATATCATGAAACAAACAGCAGGATGTGAATTGTGCTGCCTCCATCCTGGTGCATGTGCACCCTTGTGTGAACGCACATTACAAACAAAACTGGGACCCACTTATAAAAAACACTGCTCACTAGCACCACTAATTGTCAACACTCAACAGGGTACCTTTTAAGCCACTGTATTCTGAGAAAAATTGAGACCTTGAAAATATACTGATTATACATAATTGATATCTAGATAATGATGTGTTCAAACTGTATACCTCCATCAATTTCTAATTGTTCAATATGGTTGTCATATATCCATTTGACTATAATTGCCATGTACGAGAAGGGAGAAAAAGTTAAGGTTGAATGAGATCCAACTTAGTAAGAAGTTTACTAACTACCAACTTGACACACTTGAAGTGTGCAATAGCATCACATAAGAATAGAAGGATATTTGCCACATTGTATGTTCTTTTGAATTGAATTGTACTACCTTTTAAAACTATATGAGAAATATAGTACATGAACATACATTTTGATGGCTGTTTGTTGATGCTTCCCTAATGCACTAATGACGTTGCAAGACACATTTAAGTCATTCTGATAAATTTGGCACTCCCAATTACTGCAAAGATAGTATAGAGAGCACACTTCTGGTAATTTAAAATATGGCACTGTGTGTGTGTGTGTGTGTGTGTGTGTGAGAATGAGTGAGAGTGTGTATAACATGAAACAAGAACAACAAGCCTGTTTCAATGGGCAATGTCATTCTACTCTTGTTACCTCTTGTCTACCTGAGCATTATTAAACAATGTCCCAAGACCATTGTTTTAGTTACAGCATGGTTGTCTGTAATTTAGCTCCTTTCTATGGGACCATTAACAGTCTTTTTGTTATTGTGTACAACGTGACCTTATTTGCATAGCTGTGTGTGATGCACACTCACACACCTGACTCTCTCTGTTTTAATTAAACAAAGCTCTTTTGCTGCCTAATAGTTTCAGTGTGACATACACCCTATACTAGCCCCTGAGGCTGCAGTTAGTCAGCCACCCAATAATACCACATTTTGAATAATTTAATTCGATATTCTCCAACAGGTTTGTGTGTATATGTTTGATTGTCATTCCTCATCCATTGAAATCCAGCATGGGATGGATTTTTATTTGGTGATTTCCTCCTGAGGCTTTGTCTGATCCATTGTGTCATCTTCTTTCCACCACCCCGGCAAATTAAAAATAACCATACTAGCTCCAATCATTTATAGCTCTCTTTTGCAGTAAATATTTGTGTACTGTTATGATCTTTGTTATATTGTTTTTAGACAAAAAATGTTTCCTCTTTGTCATACATTCTGACGTTTCTGTTTGAGTTAGACTAACAGAACCAATTCATATGCTTATGCCATCTCCCCCAACTTTAAACTCTGCCCTCTTCACCCACAACAAGGTCCCTTAAGCAACTGTTGGCCAGACCAGGCTGGCTCCCCACCAACAGACCTTCCTTTCACCCCCAGTGTCTCCACGGTAATCAGTCGCCATGCAGGCCAGCTTGTAGTCAGCCCTAATGACTCACCTGACACTTGGCCTAGCCGAGAGAGCACCGCTTATGCTGGAGGGGATGAAAGGGAGGGAGATGGATCAGACCGAAAACAGAAGAAGAAGAAGAAAAGGCGACAGAAAGATGAAGGATCTTATGAACACGCAGAGAGCAGGGGTCACCCTGAGGTGCAAGCACAGGGAGAAAAAATTCCTTCAGAAGAGGAGGTCTACCACAGGATTGGTCCAAGGCGGGATAAAGGAGAATGTGGCTGGGAGGAGCAGCTTGGAAAGAGTGGAGGCCGGGGGAAGAGGGCGAAGAGCAGGAAGAAGCTTCCAGAGGAGTGGGGAGTGATGCCTGAATCGTTTGTTCCTGCATCCACAGCAACCTCTCACATCACAGAAGAGGTGATGATGGATCTAGGGAGTTCTGTTCAGGCAAACTTGGAGACATCGTTCAAAGACATGGACACCACCCAGAGCTCATGGAATAAGGAGGTCTATCCAGATGTAGTTCTGGACCCTTCCCCCCTGTCCCAGGACCTATTCTTCCCAACATCTCATTCCATTAACCCACTGGTTCTGAACAGTGAGCTGAAAGCAACAGCTGCTTTATTCACTATGCCCCTTACCACCAACACTGCAACACTTGGCTCCTTCCACATGGCTCCTCAACCTGGTGATCCATTTGACCTCCTGATGGATACCAAAAATGTAAACTTGGGTAACAGCAGCCAGGCCTTTTTGCCACCTTTCTCTCAAGAGGATGAAGCAACAGGTGGTGACATGATTGACAGCGGGATGTTTCACAACACCAGTTCCCTCCAAGAATTTTGTGTGCAAGGCATACCTGAGGGAGACACCTCAGCTTTCAGCCCTGCCTCCAACCCAAGCCTTGGCCTTTCCCCAAATGGCGAGGTGTTAGCCTCTGCCCCACCTCTCTCACCTTCAGATGCATCATGGCTCCTGGACAACTCCCACATGAGCAGCAACAGTGCACTATTTTACTTCAGTGACATGAGCACTTCGTGTCATCCTTTAACATTGTGCTTAGACACCCCTAGCCCAGCTCCTCTCCGCTCCCCTAAAACCACAGCACAGGAATTTCACCTCAAAGAGCACAAATATACCAAATCAGCCCAGACACAATTCAAGAAGCCTTGTTTTCCATCTTCCTCTTCCTTTGCAAAGAGTCCCACCTCCCCAGGAGCATCCCCAGCCATCAGCCCCTCTTCTCCTCCATCAGTGACCACTCTGGGAGTTCAAGAATCTGGTCTTAACCCTGCAGCTAAGCCCTTCTTTCCCAGCTTTGTCGATCCCATGGAAGAACCAGCTGTGGTCCCTCCAGTTGCCCTCATCATCGAAGGTTGGTTCTAGTCAGCCTTGGATAAAACAGTTAAATATAGGGCAACTAAAAAATAAAGACTATCATGCATGATGTTGTCATCCAGCTTGAGTTGTTCTAATATTTAAAACTGATTTCAAATCAGACTGATTGTTTGGGTGTATTTTACTCATTAACAGTTAGATGGATAATTGGAACCATTTGTATTGTCACTTGCATGGACAAAATTGTCTAAAAGCTTGGCTGGGGCTTTTTGGCTTGTCCAATTTGGGCTGTATGTGAATGACTAATGCATGGGCTCAAGTGCTGACCAATTGAGGCTGTGGCTTGACTTTAATCTGTCAGTAATGACACACTGCTGGGATGTTCTTATGATTAACAGTGTTGCTGTTGATGGGTGAGCTACTAACCAATCACAGTCTTTCTCCTTAGCAACACCACTACGCATATTCACCAAATCAAAACCAACCTTCTCTTGTTCTCTTCTGTCCAGGTGTATGTGTTAATACTGTAATCATGCTCTGTTTCTTTTACATCCAGGGGTGAGGTGTCCAATTAACTATATCCTCCACTAGCTTCCTGTTTCTTCCTGTTTTCTACTTCTCCTAGAAAACATTGTTGATGGAACAGGCTTTGTTCGTGTCATGTTAACTCTTTTTTGCTGTTATGCATTAACAGTTCACATTCTGGTGTGCCTCCTGAGAGCACTTTTAAACAATGTTAAATGGTAATGATGTTGTTGTTGATTTTACTTTCCATGTTCTGTGATGATTGCTGCCTTGGCCGCTTCTCTACCATAGGTGAGTCCTATTTTAATTCTTCTTGTGGCTTTGTTGTGTTTTTCATGCATCATTATTATCATTGAGACTAGTCACTAAGATGAGTACGGAATGATTAACAGAATTACACATACATTTGAGTGCTTTTTAGTGCAAAATAGAGCAACAAAGCGGCTGTTGCTTAGAACAGAAATTAGTTTCATCCATGAGCTTTGGGTAATGACCATAGGTATGGGTTGGAAACACATGTGGCCAAATGTGGTTTCCTTTGCAGGGTAGCTCAGTCACTGGGCCCTTAGAGGAAGCATTAGTAGATCAGACGTCCAGAAGGAGCTTGGGAAAGAATTTGCATTAAAAAGGAGTCTGTTGGGTGCCCTGGTAGCTCACCTGATATAGCACCTACCATTAAGGCTGAGTCCTTATCAACGCCGACCCTGGCATTTCATCCCATCTCTCTCCCACCTTCCTTGTCTCTCTTCAGTTGTCACTATATAATAAAGGCTAAAAACTAAAAATCTTTAAAAAAGGGATTAAATATCCCATCTGTTCTGGGAAGTCCCTGCAATCCCTTAAGAGGAGCTGGAAGACTTGGATTCTGTCCAGTTTTATTTACATAGCACCATATCATAAAAAGTCATCTTAGGGCACTTCATATAGAGCAGGTCTAGACCGGCTCTTTATATTTACTTAGACCCAACAGTTGCCACCATGAGCAAGCACTAGGTGACAGTGGCGAGGAAAAACTCCCTTTTAACAGGTAGAGACCTCGAGCAGAACCAGGCGCGGGGGCAGGAGAGAGAGAAGGAGGAAAGAGAACATGCATACATTTTAATGTAATAGTTGTGGTATTGGTATTGTAAATAAATAAATATATATATATATAAAAGAGCAATAACAATAATAGCAGCAGCGGCTGAACAGGAACACAGGTGGCCTGCAACCATAGATCCATACTCTACAGCTCCAAAGGCAGAAATATCTGCAGAAAGCATCAGAAGGAGAGAGACGAGATAAAGCACCCAACTACGGGAAAGGTAAGAAGTCGAGTTAGTAACGAGCCTTAATTGGATAAGAGTGCTTACAAATGTAGAGAGAGGAGGAGGGAGGAGCTCAGTTCATCATAGGAAGTCTCCTGGCAGTCTAGCTCTATAGCAGCACAACTAAGAGGGGGCTTAGGGGTCACCTGAGGCAGCCCTACTATAAATATTATCAAAGAGGAGTCCTAAGTCTTAAGCCTACTCTTAAATGTGAGGAGGGGGCCTGCCTCCTGTACACAAACTGGAAGCTGGTTCCCCAGAAGAGGAGCTTGATTATACTTTTGGATACTCTAGGAACCACAAGGAACCCTGCATTCTGGGAGTGCAGTGCTCTAGTGGGGTGATAGTGTACAATGAGCTCTTTGAGATATGATGGTGCCTAACCATTGTGCTTTGAAGGTGAGGAGAAGGATTTAAAATTATATTCTGCATTTCACAGGCAGCCAGTGTAGAGAAGCTAATATTGGTGAAATATGATCTATTTTCCTGGTTTCCTGGTTTTCCTGGTCAATAAACGTGCAGCAGCATTCTGGATCAGCTGGAGAGTCTTAAGGGACTTATTGGGGCAGCCTGATAATAGAGAGTTGCAATAATCCAGCATAGACGTGGACCATGGACCATGGAGGCCAGGGTAATGCCATCTAGAGAAATCTATAGATAATGTGATTCGAAAGTGTTTGGAGCCAAGTACAATAACTTTGGTTTTAACATTGATGACATAACATGGAAATTGAAGGTCATTCTGGCCTATATGTCCTTAAAGCTTGCTTAAAGTTTAGCTATTTGATTTATTTTCATCTGGCTTGATCAAGTGCTTCCTAATAATATTGCCTAAAAGAAGCATATATAAGGTGAAAAGAATTGGTCCAAGCACAGGACCTTGTGGAACTTTGTCACTAACTTTGCCATGCATAGAGGATTCAACATTAACATGTACAAACTGATATCAATCAGATAAATAGGATTTAAACCAGCTTAGTGCTGTCCCTTTAATGCCAATTAAATGTTTGATGCAATTAGATGGTCATTTGTAATATTCACCAGTGCTGTCTCTGTGCTTTAAATCCTGACAGAAAATCCTCAAATAGCTTATTGTTGTAGAAAGGCACACAACTGATTGGCGACTGCTTTGTCAAAGATGTTAAAGAGAAAAGTAGGGTTAGATATAGGTCTATAATCTGACCAAACTCCTGGATCAAGAATGGGCTTTTTATGAAGAAGTTTAATTACAGCTACTTTGAAGGACTATTTAAGCAGCTTAGTTAGTTGATTAAGGTTGATGGGAGAAAAGCAGTCTAAATGTATATCAGGTTTTACAATTGTTTCGATGATTCCAGTGTTGGAAGATAAGTCAGCCCCGGCTGAGCATAGGAGGTGCTGAATTTTGTCTCTAATAGTTAGAATAATATAATTAAACAAGCTTATAAAGTCATTACTACGGAGATCTATAGGAATACATAGCTCAACAGAGCTGGGACTGTCTGTCAGCCTGGCTACAGTGCTGAACAGAAACCTGGGATTGTTCTTATTTTCCTCTGTTAATGATGAGTAGTAGGCTGCTCTGGCATAACTGGCAAAAAAAAAAGTGAGACAAATTATTTTGCTTTCCTTGTATTATTTATTAAAGATGTAGCTACAGTCACTGACACACCAGGGTGATGTCTTTTCAAATTATTAAGTGTTCTTGTCGCACAGTGTCTACACATTGTTACAGTTTTGTCTACCACCCTTTTCCTGTCAAGATATTTAATGGGGAAGACTAAATGCAATCATACATGGGATTTAAATGCAGGAGGCCTCTAATGCTCTTCCTTTGAATGAATGAAATGAATATATACAGGAGTATAAAAGAGAGTAAGAAGCTGATATGGAGAACAATGTAAGCATTTGGGAGCGAGAAACATTAAGGAAAAAGATAGAGGCAGGTTCAGTGAAGTATTATGCCAGGATAGAGGCAAAAGAAATAGACAATCATTTTAAGCATTGCCATCACATGACCAAAGGAGCATAACTTGACAGGCTGGATGTTGGTTCGATTTGGGACAGAATTGATTGCTTTTCCTTGGTTAGCCGAATGTTTAATCATTTTTTTTTTTTTGGGGGGG
>JAVQJL010006002.1:0-22113 GCA_036024295.1 Nannoperca obscura
ATTTAGTAAAAGGGCACGTTTGCTCTTGCTAACTTACCCGTACCCTTCTACTCTCCCTGTTAGCTCTTGTGCTTCCACCATTAGCTCGCTATGAGTAATAATACAAAAGTGCATTATGATATCTGGAATGGCACGTCTCCTTAGGTTTCATAATTGCAGGTTTAGAGTTTCTAGAGTGAGAGGTCATAAAGATATCCGAGATGCTAGTCTGAGAGTTTGATGGAGTATCGTTCAGGCTGACGTGTGCCGGACGACAAATGCCCCAATTCAAAACACACACACACACACTGCTAGACAGTGCAAACAAAGCCGTCCACTTGATGGATTTTCCGCTGTTTTGCCCTCCATCTAAATCCTCCATAATCCTGTTGATTCTGGCAAACCCTGCAGAGTTGTCCACTTACAAGTTGTGTGTAACCACAACAAAGGCCTGGTTTTCATTCATAACACCAGTTGGGAGACTTAAGAGGTGAGCAGTGTTGTGTACACTGTGCGGCGTTAATAAGTGTAACGTTAAAAGTCGCGCTCTCTTAGTCAGCCAGTGAAAAAGACAGTATAAAGGTCTGTGGCCATGACGAAAACTGAAACATCTCGTGTGGTTCTGTTTTGGGCTGTTGTGACGCTGCACATCAATGCTGATATACAAGATGGGGAGACACCGGGTGTTCCATATCCCAGAGCTGTTTCCAAGACATTGATCTTGACCTTTATGTAGCTTAACATTAGATTTCCTTGCTACAGAACAGTTCCAACTGTACTATTTTAAAAACAACCATCCTAAATTAAGCTGGAGTGCGCTGAGTCAGGATTAAAAGGTTACAGGCACTGTTACGTTGTCGAGGTATTCACCTGAGGAATCCTTACTGGTGCAGTATAAATAGCCTCTTGTGACTTAACCCCCACTTTGTCTCTTTACTTTACATAATCCTGTGGTTCTAGCTTCCTCTTCATGTCTGTAATCTCTGAAAAGGGTGAACATTTACTGCAAGTGATCAATAATCAAATGCCAGTTTGGCGACAGATCTTGGCACTCCTTTCTCAGAAGGAAGTAAAAGTTATATGCTACGGAGTTCTTCCTCATGGGGCGTGTTGTCAACGTGAATATTCTTAAACTTCCATGGACCTCTGTTTTCCTGCCTAGCTAATCTCTGCTCATTGTATCATTTCTTGAGACTATAAAAAATGTATTCTCACTCTGCCAGTGAGATGTACTGTGTGAGTATTTGACTTCCATGTACTTATTTGCAGAGGAGATGAGTGTTGTATGGAATTCTTCTCATTAAACCAAATTCTATGAACATATACAGCAGACTATATCTCATCTGCTCAATTTTTGCAACCAGATTCAAGTCTGCAGAAAACACCGTGTGTTCACCTTCTGTGTTTTGATTCTGATAGTTGTTCAGGAAGTTATATCATCATGTAAACACTCTCTGATTCCCTAGTTTCTGTGTTCTGCAAGGATCTGCAACTGCGTGATCTATTTCTTACTTCAGGTAAATGTGTGCGTAGCCAACTGGAAGCTGCACACATCCAGTAATAACCCCACTCTTAATCAGCTTCAGTACAGTAACTAGACTTTAGCTTTAGTGTAAAAGTAAGACGTCTGGAATCTTTGTCGACAGTTTGGGTTTCTTCTTTATCGAATTGATTTGTCCCTAACTTGCCTCTTTCTCCCTGCAGTTTCTCCAGCTGAGAGGATCAGGTTTATCCTGGGGGAGGAGGACGATGGCCCCCTACCTCCTCAGCTGTTCACCGAACTCGACGAACTACTGTCCGTGGACGGGCAGGAGATGGAGTGGAAGGAGACAGCCAGGTGAGCCGCTGAGCTGAATGTGTGTTTTTGTTTTTTTTAGCCAGGCATGCAATGTGTCAGCCACCCCGACCCCCCTTTGTTTTAACATTAAAAGCAATTGGCAGTGTAGTTCAAATTTCCTGCTTCACAATCCTGTGCAGCCAGCGGAACACAAACCCTTTATGAATAATCGCGTTTTGTATGTGTAGGGAAATAGGCCGTACTCCAGTGAACTCCCAGTCTACTCTTATCTGATTGAGATCTGTAGTACCTGCTCTGTGGGACCAGGAAGAGGCAGAAACTCCCACATGGTCAGAGCAAGACGTAATGTTCCGGTCAACTCTGGAGCCTCTAAATGTGGATATCGGTACTTAATGGTTCCCTAAGTTAATGTTAATGTCCAAAGTGGCTTTTACATACTCCCGTGAAGTATGACTTTTATTATATAGTATTCTTTTATTCATTTTGATAAAAGGAGCTGCAATCACATTGAGATATTTTTGCAGTTGAAATTAAATGTTCTGTTAGTGAAAGACTTATCTGAGAGAAATTCTCTAAGCATTTTAACTGTATCACATTCACTTTTTTTATTTTCAAATAAATAAATGCAGTAATGTAGCATGATTTTTTGGAAAATCAGTTGAAGGGGAAACTCCACCGATTTTACTCATGAAAGTTTGTTCACAGGTCTTGGGAAGTTCTACTGCGTGTGTGAAAAGTGGTGTGAAGCCTTTTACAGCTCCAGAAAGAGCTGTGTGAAGGCTGCTAAATCGCCTCAAGTGATGCCACTTGAGTCAGCGTCTGCTGCGGTTGCAGTCTACAAGCTTTTAAACAGAAAGAAATCTGGGGTTGTGGAAAACTTAAGAAGTGAACTTTCCAGACTTCTTTCGTGTGCTCCCCATCTCTGCTCGAGGCTACATTAGCAATGACTAGCATACGACAAGCTTAGTCTCTGATTGAACTGTCTGCGGTTGCGCTGCATTGTGGGTAATGTAGGGGCCAGGTTTTGACAAGAAAGAAGAATGCATGAAAGTCAGTGCTAATTAAAGTAATGTTTTTATACTTTAAAGATTTTTTTTCAAAGTGCATCAAAATGGCTAATTTTCCAATCAAGTTACTATTAAGTTCATTAGGAAAAGTCAGTTTTGTCTTTTTTGGGGGTCTTTTTTTTGCTCTTTTTGGAGTAACATAAAAGGAATTCACAGACTTGTGATAAGCATTTACTATCCGTTCTTTTAACTCTTTGTTCTGTTTTGGGAAGGGGAAGCGGGAGTTGCATTAAAGGGAAGATAAATGAACTCCTTGAGGTCGACAGTGTCTCCATGGTCAGGCTCCTCTCGCAGTAAGACGGCTGGTCACCGGCGTGTGGACCACAGCCAGAGGGATACTCTATCCCCAGAGAGGAAACCCCATCCTCAGGCCTCAGGAGAATGGCTCTTTGTAGTGGTGACATGTGAGGCATTATTATTAAAAAGAATCCTTGTCCTAAGTCTTACCTTCAAGGCTAAGCTCATCCATGGTGGTAACAAAGTGTCGTTTCTCGGGTTTAGCCATGTGTGGTCTGGAAAAATAAGACTCGACATTCCAGCATGCCATGTATTTCCTCAAGTCTAGGGATTTCTTTCTTATTTCTACGCTGTCTTCATCCCCTATTCTTGCTTTGTGAACTGCAACCAATACACAACACTGCGGTTGTTTTGTAAAGAATAGAGAACCCATCTTGTCTCCTTCTTGTTTGTAGCCCGTATTAGTTCCTAAACTTCTAAAGCCACTCTAAATGCACTTTTATTTATATTTTGCAGTGAACTTTTACATGCAGGAACCTATTAAAGAGAGGAGGAGAGAGACAACTGAAAACTATTATACACACTTTGGCATCTGGGCCTTTTCAGAAACACCAAGTTTTTTTACATGGTTGAATGCAGTCCCTTACTGTAAATACATCTCAACACTCTCCCTAATTCTGTGTTTTCTGTCCTCGCCTGTCCAGGTGGATCAAGTTTGAGGAGAAGGTGGAGAAGGGCGGCGAGCGCTGGAGTAAGCCCCATGTGGCCACGCTGTCCTTACACAGCTTGATGGAACTCAAGACGTGCATCGAGAAGGGCACCATTATGCTCGACCTGGAGGCCTCCACACTGCCTCAGGTTGTCGGTAAGTGGGGTTGACCGAATACCAGCACACCTGTCCTTGAGGGCAACTCTATCTTGATCCGTCGATCTATCCCTCCGACAGATATGATCACCGACAGCCAGATCGAGGCCGGTCAGTTGAAGGCGGACCTGAAGGAAAAGGTTGTGTACACGCTGCTACGGAAGCATCGCCACCAGACCAAGAAGTCCAACTTGCGCTCCCTTGCTGACATTGGCAAGAGTGTTTCCAGTGCAAGTAGGCTGTTTTCCAACCCGGAGAATGGTAATGCAAAACCTTTTCCAACTTAACTCAAACAATTCCACTTTTATTCTTTGTCTTCTGATTTCTTATTTCTGAAATGAAATCCTAACTACGGTTGTTGTAGTAGTATAATACAACCTCTCATTTCTTTTCCTTCTTTCTTTTCCTTGTCCTCCCTCTTTTTTCCCTTTTCTTTGGTTCTATGCCGTCTCTGACCTCCTGCATCTGGGGTGTTATAGCACGTAACCCCCAAGAGAACCCTGTGCCTTATTTAACCCCCCGAAACTCAGAGGAACCATGTGAGGTCACGAGGAGCTCCAGCATGGGATACCTCTGTAAGTGAGGTCACAGCACTCCTACTGAAAGCTGCACAGTTGGAACGTAGACTCCCATGCAAAACCCCCAAAAAACTGAAGAGCCAAAAAGAAAGAAACACAGTTGAGCTCTTCCTCAGTCCACTGAGTTTAAAAAGACGCTGAAGCAAATCAGTGTAGAAATACAAAAAGATAGGATAGCTTTAAACGGCAGAAAAACAACAGAAAGCTATAAACTGCAGTTTGTACTCTGTTCATGAACACTGTGGATGAGTAAATGGTTCGTATCAAACTGAGTTCCAAAGTTTAAATTCTCACACGTTTGCCAATACTTTGCCTAAGCCTTTTTCTGCTGACGCATGTAAGCAGCGGACCTAAGACGGCCATGTATCCCAGCCCTCCTCTCTCTGGAGCGCCTGAATGAATGACCATCTGGCATTAGTCCTAAAGCTTAAGCCTTGCCACATTTAGCTAGGTCCTGAGATTTCTGGCTTCTCTTCATGTACTTTCCTGGTGCCTTCTTTCTTTTCTGGGACTCATCCTCCTCCTTAACCAAAAATGTCTCTATTAAAGCTCTGCTGTGCTTGTCCCAGTCTTTTTTTGATCCTAACAGTGTCTTTGCCTTTGCAGGTAGCCCAACTACCACCCATCGAAACCTCACCTCCAACAGCCTGTGTGACTTTTCTGACAAACCCGAGAAGGATCAGGTAATGTGTTTGTGTCTCTCTGTATTGCATAGAGATGATATGCATGCTATAATGCTATGTAATAAGGGATACTTAAGGTCTCCATTCACAAAGCAACACTGTGCAGGGTCATGTGTTGGGCTGTATGTATGAGGATGTGAGCCTCACATACTGATAGATAATACCCCTGGCGCTCTCTCTCTCTCCCTCTCTGCCACGTGCAACAAAGGCTCACTGTCTGTCTTTGTCGTGTGAGTTTCTATCATCCGCACATGCGGTTTCCCTCACTGTCATGACTCATGATGCATGAGTAGCCAACTGTGATTTTACTGCGCGGTCTACAGACTCACATGGATGAGAGATGGCAGAAGCAGTTAAACTGTAACGGCTGCAATTATGCTCCAGCAACAGTTAATGAATCTGTAGATTTGTCAGAATGGTTTGGCCTTTTGACATAACACCAAGTTAATCAGTTAATCATCTCCCTTTAAGGGACTTTTTTTTTTCTTTGATCCACAACTTGTGTGTATTTTCTTTGGCTAACTCAGAAATGAGCACAGTGTACTTTGCAGGTCAGTACAGTGTAAGACTGTTAGAGTAATGTCGTACACTGTAATAAAGGGTGTGTTTATTAGGTAGCATAAAGTCAAGCTGCTGTTCCAGCACATAATTCTAGGTAAGGACAGGCACTGCCTGTTCTTACGTGCATATTTAGACAATAAAATAGCGTCACGTCAGTCTCAGGCATATTTTAAAAACCATTTATTTAAAATGTCAAATATATCATTGATCACACTGCATGTGGCAGAGAAAGGAAGCGAGAGTTTGCGTGTCTCCTTCTCATCTCTGTATCTTGGAACAAATCATTTGCATCCATTGTCACAATGCTGACTGAATTTTGATTGGCTGATTTTCTAGCTTCTTTCCCTACTCCGCTCTCTCTGTCCTAACAGCTGAAGAATAAGTTCATGAAAAAATTGCCCCGTGATGCGGAGGCATCAAACGTGCTGGTAGGAGAGGTAGACTTCCTGGAAACTCCCTTTGTGGCGTTTGTTCGTCTGCAGCAGGCTGTCATGCTGGGGGCTCTAACCGAGGTCCCTGTGCCCACAAGGTACAACACCAAAACAGCCACATCTTTAACCATCACTTATGTTCAAGTCACAGATTAGTATTGATTTCATGACCGGAGAGAATGAAACAATCAGATTCTGACTTTGAAAAAAAAAATAATAATAAAATAACCCAACATCAAATTGTCTTGTTACTTAGGTTTCTCTTTGTCCTGCTGGGCCCCAAAGGAAAAGCAAAGTCCTATCATGAAATTGGAAGAGCCATTGCCACCCTGATGTCAGATGAGGTACTGTATTGCTTTGCTAATTTGATATTTGTCAGTTTATTTTCAGTGTCTAACTGTGTTTCTCAAATGACAACAATTGATGAGTTGTGCTTGTTTTATTGGTTTTATTTTGAACTGTCAAGCAACAGGACTGACACAGAACACTAAATTGATCCTCACTGCTCTAATGCAACAGTTCTCATCCCCTTTAAGCCCTGATTGGTTGTGAACCTGAGATAACGGCGTCTTGAGATCTCTTTTGGATTGAGGTGTCCTACCCTCCTGACAGTGAAACCCATTTAAGGTTTTGGAAGTTGCTAGAAATTAGACTGATTCTTATCTCCTCACTCAGTACCGTGATTTAACTAGGGTTAGAGGGCTGTCCACCTGAACCTTCTACAGCACTTGTCCTCTTGCCAAATCTCCCAGCTCTCTGGGTATTGCTGTATTAATCATCACAGCAGTTTGCCTGGCCAATCCTGTTGGCAGTGACCAACTTGTAGCTTAATTGTTAAGCTGTGTGTTGAAGTTGTGTCAGCAGAATAAATGTAATACAATAAGTAAAACAATGTAATATTTCTGGTATATTTCTTCACCTCTTCATCTTGTCAGGAATGTTAACAGATGGCCCATAACATTCTAAATCCAGAGAGCAAATTCCCACAGGCCTCGGCTCTTCCCAGTATATCTCATTTGTCAACATGGCAAGATAGGACATGTTTTTCTAGGATTTCCTCAAGTTAAACTTTACCCTCTCTGCTCTACCGCCCCAGTTGTCAAAGGTTTATCAGATGTTTCTGTTTTTGAGCCCTAGCTTGCTCAGTATGACTCACTGGCATGGTGCTGAGGTGCAACATAATGTCCCATTAAATGTCTATGTTGTGAAACAGTAAAGCCTCTGTAATGGTGAGCTTGATTGCTTAATTTGCATTTCAATGACATGCTACACCCTGTGTCTCCATAAAAGTGAGCCATTGTAGTTACACATTTTGTGGTTTTTCCTCTCAAGCCCTGCATAAATAATGTAAGGACATGTTACATTATTGATTGGCTGATTACTTATACGTTGGTTGTGTTTGTTTGCCGGTAGGTATTCCATGATATTGCCTACAAAGCGAAGGACAGGCAGGACCTGCTGGCTGGTATCGAGGAGTTCCTGGATGAGGTCATCGTCCTGCCCCCCGGAGAGTGGGACCCTGACATCAGGATAGAGCCCCCCAAATCTCTGCCCTCCTCAGACAAGAGGTCTGCTCTTCTCCACGTGCCCTAATCCAAAATTTATGAAGTCATTGCGCATTAATCTCTCTCAAATCCTCCTAGTGTGTAACATAAACACTTATTTTACACCATAAAAAAATCTTCCCAACATCACCTCTTTCCCTTTTTCTTAAAATGAGGCTATGACAAAACTACTGTTAAACATTTAGCTGAAATGCTAAGCTACTGTAAGAGGAATCATAAAGTAAGAGAAGAATCAGTAATGTGCGTTTTCAGCAATATTTACCTAAAGTTTGCCAACAGATGCTAACATTAGCCACCATAAGCTATTTATTGAAGCTTTATTGATAGCTTGTGGTAATGTGGGTGTTGTGTCTTCTGCTTTTAAAGGAAAAACATGTATGCTGGATTAGAGGCGCCTCAGATGAATGGAGACACTCCCCATGATGCAGGACATGGAGGGGGAGGAGGACACCAGGTTGGAGAGGAGCTTCAGTGCACCAGAAAGTAAATAGGATTTCTCTTTGTTAAATGAACAAATGTAGAGTAAAATCAAGACATATTATTTTTTGTTTTCCTTCATTATGAAGTTTTTGAAAACAATACTGCACCTACTAACTTGAATGGTTCTGTCTTTAAAGGTTCTGTGGCGGTCTCGTCCTGGATATCAAGCGGAAGCTGCCATTTTTTGCCAGCGACTTCTATGACGCACTACATATTCAGTCTCTGTCGACTATCTTGTTCATCTACCTGGGCACAGTCACCAATGCAATCACATTTGGAGGTTTACTTGGTGATGCTACAGAAAATATGCAGGTAACCCCTCCACTCCTTTTTTTTCCTTATGGTATTTGGTTTTATTACTTGGTACTTTATTATTGAAAGTTGGGGGAGAAAAAGAATCAAAGCAGCGGAGACCAAGAATCCTGACTTTTCCTCCCTAGTATAAATCAAGCTTGATCCTACATTTCCCATAATACAACTGGATATGTTCTTTCATTAGAACCTCCCTGACTCCTAAACGTCTACTTCTTTCAAACCCCACACCCCCAGCTTGTTAAAGAGGTTTTCTGTTAAACATTTGAAGCTTTAAGTAAGTGAACGCCATGTGTACAAGTGTTGGAGAGCTCTACTCATAAAGTAGTTAACACCGCATTTTCCCCTTTTAAGACAAAAAAAGACTTTGTGTTTTGTTAAAATGAAGCAGCCTGAAGCATGTTGTGCCATTTCCAGATTCTGATACTTAAGCAGGTTGTGTGTGAAAATGCGAAACGAACCAGGTTAAAGAGCTGATAAGAACTGGTAAATTCGCTCTAATGTACATGTCCATGCAAAGCTATATAATTTCAGTACTAAACGAGTCTCTACATGTACTCCTTTCTTTTCTTTTTACACACATTGCACATTTAGCTTTTTCTAATGTATGCAAATCAGAATATGGTTCACAGGAGCTGTGCACTGTATGTATCCTGTGTACACTTAAAGGCAGATGTTTGTCGTTTGCACCTCCAACACACTGTAGCCTTCCGTGTTAAGTCACAAACTATTGAACAACAAAAGGCGTTGCTGATAAGCCATGCTGATTTGGAGCTCAAAGGCTCATACTTCATCCATCTGTTAACCTGCTGCTGACAGGATCGCATATGGAAGAGTTGTGCAATTGTGGTATGATGGCATACACTGGCGGCATCCATCCTGGTGCCCCTGATAGCTGAGCGCATAAGGTTCTCCAATCACTGAGGTACATGGCTTTGGCTCCGCCTCCTGGCACAGAGCTGCATCCTAGCAGACCTGCAGAACACCGGCCTCAGGGATTTGCCCAGGCTGTAAATAACCACAGATCCAGATTACTCAGCCACTGTAGCCTCATCATGACTGCATTGCCAATGCCACCAGTGCGCCTCAGTCTTTTCCACTCTGAGCGCAGCAGAGGGAATCCCTGCTCTCACCTGACCTTTCTCTGTACAAGTCTCACAAATGCAGCCTAGTTGTCAATTAACTTATCTCTTTACTGTATCTGTGTAGCATTGGGCTTGTACAATGCTCTGAACAACGAACATGACTAGAAACTTAAACAGGCCTGTCCTGGTGGGCCAGCAGTGTGCATGTGCACGTGAGTAAAACAAAGCTTCCCAGCTGAGATGGCTAAATCCTGGTATTGATGTTTTGGGGCTCAGACAGAGTTGCAGATATTTAAAATATGCTTGATAATGATAAAAAAATGTCTTTCCAAGACCATAACTATGGAGTCATGCTCAACGTACGAATGTGCCGTCTCATCTCTTCTGTGTGTTTTCTAGGCCTCACATGCGTGCGTGTTTTTCTGTGTGCTGTGTTGCAGGGAGTGTTGGAAAGTTTCCTGGGTACGGCACTGACTGGAGCAGTGTTCTGCCTGCTGGCTGGTCAGCCCCTGATTATTCTCAGCAGCACAGGCCCGGTGCTGGTCTTTGAAAGGCTCCTCTTCAACTTCAGCAAGTGAGTATTCACTGATCAAACTCTTTCAGGAGTATTAGCGAGGGTGAAATGGAGTTTGAAAACCGTAAGCAGTAGCCTGGGAAGTATTTATAGATCTATTCCCAAAGGACAGGTGTTGTTTGTGTGTTTACAGAGATGCTATCCCCGTGCACCCTACAAATAAAATAAGAATGAAAGCATAAGGAATACGCATAATTAACTTTTATAGTCTGCTGGCGGCTTTGCTTTATGGCTTGTTTATTTTAACAGTATCTCACTGGAACTTGCTGTGCTTACTGCAGATCTCTCGGCATGCACAGTCGCCAGCTGAATCTACATTTTTCATGTGTTTTTGCTGTCAGCTTCCTATCCTGATAGACTCAGGGACAAGACCAGAACCACACACATCCTTGTGATGGGAAATGTATTCTCTCCACTAACTCTATTTAATCTATTAATACATTTAGAGTCCACCCATTTCACCTCTGGGATGCAGTTATTGTGCAGATTCAACATGTAATTTCACAACACATTAAAGACTGTTAAATGCTGACTTCTCCCTCCTCTTTCCACTGTACGCTCTTCCTCTCCCAGAGTGAGTCTTCTAGCATTACCAAACAGCACGTTGATTATGTTCCATTATTAATAATTCACTCTCATTTAATTTTACCCTGTGAGTAAAGAATGTTGTGGCGTCTGTATCCTCCCGAATGTTTCCATGCCTCATGTTTGAACAGTTACTGAGTCAGTAGCAGCTGCTAACGTGTGTGTGTGTGTGTGTGTGTGCCAAAGGTGCTTATTTTCCTCATTGAGAAAAGCCTGTTGACAACTCTGGTTGCAAAACAAGGCTTCGAGGAAGCCTAAACGTCCACAGAATTCTGGTTAGACAGGAGTGACTGAAATTCCAGTGAATTATTAGATGGGTTATACTTGCTTGGAAATTAAATATGGAGGTACAGGAATATACTTGTACACAATTTACCACTCCCTCTGTGCCAAATCTGTCTTTCTCCTCAGAGACAACGGGTTCGACTACCTTGAGTTCCGGCTGTGGATCGGCCTGTGGTCGGCTATATTCTGTCTGGTGCTGGTCGCCACAGACGCCAGCTTCCTGGTGCAGTACTTCACCCGTTTCACAGAGGAAGGCTTCTCCGCGCTCATCAGCTTCATCTTCATCTACGACGCCTTCAAAAAGATGATCAAGCTCGGCCACCACAACCCGATTAACACACACTTCGATCCCAACCGGGTCACTCAATACGACTGCCGCTGCGAGCCCGGTACGTAGTCTTTGTGTCGGCCCAAAAAACAGATTTCAGGAGTGATTTCACTGTAGCCATTAACATCTGTGTCTGATACTCACTCGGTAATCTTGCCTAATCCTTCCTTCCCTCCATCCTTTGCCTAAAAACTCCTCACTGGTGATTGTTTCAGGGTGCCATCAGAATCTCAGACAGTGAAAGCTGAACTTATTTGTTTTTTCCCCCCCATTTGGCAGTGATGTTACTATTGTATGATAAACAAAGCTTTCGGTTTATTTCTGCCGCGTTTACTGTGGAGATAACAAATGATACTAGTATGTGTCGGCCTGTAGATACCACTGTTTACTTTCTCAACAGCACTCTCGGTTTCTGTTTTGCGAGGGATTTGGAAGGATTGCTTAGGAAGAGAGACTTTGACACGGATCCAAAATGGCCCTGATACTGTGTGATACGTGAAGTGAACAGAAGTATTCTCATTTTTTGGTGATTAGATATCATTGTTTCTCTTTCCTAGGCAACTCATCAGAACTCCTTGATTTCTCTGCCTGGACAAACAGTACTAATCTGGTATGTAAATAAATGTAATGTAGTGTCCTTGCTTTTGATTTAGTAGCATGGATACAGAATTTAAAAACTGTAGCCTAAATTACTGATAGAGCTGTTTTTCTCCAAATATTGTTGCTTGTTGCTTGGTTAAAGGAAAGTATTTTTGTTCTTGTCTCTCCAGCCAGTGAATGCCACCTGGGCGTCCCTGACCAAAGACCAGTGTCTGAAGTACGGCGGGCAGCTGGTCGGAGATGTCTGTGGCTACGTGCCTGACATCACCCTGATGTCCTTCATCTTGTTCTTTGGGACTTACGCCTGCTCCATGGCACTTAAGCACTTCAAGACGAGCCGCTTCTTCCCCACCACGGTGAGCGATGGCACCCGTCAATGGATGTGTAGCAGTTTAAAAAAAATATATATATATTCAGGCCCTGCGCTGTGTAATGCTGGACACAGTGAATATCAGAGAACATCAACAAGCTCATGTGTCACTGTGGGAAGGTCAGATTTCACACTTAACAGTGTTTGATGTAAAGAAGGCACGAGGCTCATGCACTGATCCATAAATTATTGCTTCTTTTACATTTTATTGAAATTGGTAATGGCACTTGTCTGGTCAATCACCAAAATAAAGACCAACAAATTGAATTTTGAGCAACGAGACTAAGAGCCATGCTACCAGCGTGAGGCTGTACCTAAAATGCTAACGTCAACATGCTAATATACTCACGTTGACAATGCTCAACATGCTGATGTTAAGCAGGTATAATGACCCTGTTCACCAGCATAGTTTAGCATGCTCACATCAATATTTGCTAATAAGCACAAAGTACAGCTGAGGCGGACGGGAATCATTTTGACCTGATGATGGTGCTACATGGAAAGTAAAGGGATCACCAAACCTTTTTATATTTCAACCTGGGGGGGACATAAATGTCTGTTCCAAATGTCATGGTGATCCATCCAATAGCCCAGACATTTTACATAAAACCACAAGTGTAAACCTCATGGTGGTGCAAGAGGAAAAGGCACAGGAATACCAAAGTCATTGTCATGCCACTAGACCATCTAATAAACGCCCAGCATTTTGTGGATGTTGACATCGCGCACTAAAATGTACCATTTGCATAACTATCAATTTCTATTGTTTTTCTTGCAAATCATTCGTCGCTCAGCTTCTCCTCTCGCGTAACACCCGTGAACACTTGTTGGTCACCAAATGGTTAACAACTGTGTTTACTTACTATGAATATAATTGCCCTCACTGCACTTGTAGTAGCAACACCACACACTCTGCAAGGTAATACCCAGTGAGCCAGTAGTTAACGCAGCCGCAGGCTAAAACAACACTGTTGAACCTGCTGTAATTGTTTCGCCCTTCTTCTAGGTGAGAAAGCTCATCAGTGACTTTGCAATCATCATGGCCATCCTTCTCTTCTGTGGCGTGGACGCCTTTGTCGGTGTGAACACTCCAAAGCTCATAGTGCCAAGTGAATTCAAGGTACATGCCTGACATGTACTAGAAAGGTGATATACATTTGCATAAACTAGTCCCTATTTCATTGTGTGTTTTGAATTATTGCACAAAGGTTTCCTCTGATTACACTGATCATGGTCCATGCTAAAGTCCCAGTATAATGTTTTCCTTGTACTTTGCCCAGTAAGCATTACATTACCTGAAAAGTAAGATGCAGTCAGTCTTGAAGATAATCAAGCTCAAATGTTCCTCCGCTGGTGTTAACCCCCCCCCCGTCTTGACACAGAGGAAGGGAATGACGGGGTAGAGAGCGGATACCTGCATCAAATAACTTGATTATAGGTGATGTGAGAACACGGAGGATGTTACAGTCGCAAGAACAGAGCCAGCTTTGTTTGAACACAAAGTCTTCATTCAGTCATTTTCAGTCATGTAATGCTGCACCAGTCATTTCAAACTCTGTTCTGTTCAGTGTTGAGACTTTCTGAAAGTGTGGAGTAACCACTTCAAATTAGGCTTTTTCTTTCTGTTCTATTAAATATCTGAACACGCAGAAATAAGATTACACACTAGTCAGGTGTCTCTATGTAACGGAGTCCAAGTGACTTCAACAGTCTCATTGTTCTTCTTTATCCAGCCCACGAGTCCACTGAGGGGCTGGTTTATTCCTCCTTTTGGAGGGAACCCTTGGTGGGTGTACCTGGCCGCCGCACTCCCCGCTCTGCTGGTCACCATTCTCATATTTATGGACCAGCAGATCACTGCTGTGATTGTCAACAGGAAAGAGCACAAACTCAAGGTTGGTGCATCATCATCATCAATCAACAAGAATTCTGGGTAATTCAAGAATTCAAGGATAAACCTGTACAGAAAACTGCTGAAAATGAAGTCTCAGGTACCCAGTGCAGCCTCACTCCCCTTTTTTAAAAATGTAAGAAATGACTAGCCACCCAAAAGTCTGAAAAATGTTCTTTTTCTGCAGTTTCTATATCCATTTAATTCAAAAGGTGGAGAACTTTGGTTGGGAAAATGCAACAAACTGCCTCTTGATGCATACTATACTTTGGTTTGCTGTGAGAATCTCTGCTTCTGCTTTAATTCCTTCTGCTCCCTTCCCTTGTGTCTCCTCTCAGAAAGGGGCAGGGTATCACTTGGATCTGTTCTGGGTGGCCGTCCTGATGATCATCTGCTCTTTCATGGGCCTGCCGTGGTACGTGGCTGCCACCGTCATATCCATTGCCCACATTGACTCTCTGAAAATGGAGACGGAGACGTCGGCCCCCGGGGAGCAGCCCAAATTCCTGGGTGTGAGGTGAGTTAATAACGCAGCTGCTGGACTCGGCGTTGACGTCTTTTAAGAATTAAATTGTATCTTACATGATGGTCCAGTTCATGTAAAATCCAACTCCTTTCTCTATTTTCCCAGAGTATTGTTTGTTTTGACAGTGCCAGGTAGTTAATTAGATTAAATGTGGGTTCCCAGGTGTAAATACATCTCTTAGCAGGCAGCTGGAAGGCAGACTATCAGAGTTTTGGACTATGGGCCGTAATGCTGTGTGTAAAATCTATACTAAAAGTTTATATGTGCACATAGAATTTATATGCTCATCAATTTGAAAATGTGTGCAAGTGGACAAGCCTTGTTTTCTTCCTGCTGGGGGGGGGTACAAAAACAAACAATAACAAAGAAGAGGTTGAAAAAAGTCAGAAAATACGCAATTCCATGAAATCGATTCAGGAATCAAGAAGGAGAGAAAACAAACCTAGATAAGAGAGAAATCATCATATCCTATTGTATCCTGTACTGCACATCAGTGGTATTCCAGAGAAAATGGCTTTATTGAAAAATATTAGTGAAAAGGAGAAGGTCATAAAAACGTTATCTTCTGCCTTTCATCCTTGTGAGGGTTATTGATTGTTTAATTAATTGATTGATTGATCCTGTGTTTTTCCACCAATCCAGGGAGCAAAGAGTCACCGGTATCTTCGTGTTCCTCCTGACAGGACTCTCTGTCTTCATGGCCCCGATCCTCAAGGTAGTGCTCTTAACTTCTTAATTCTTCCGTGGAAACATGGATTACTGTCCGCCTCTTTTAGGACAAACCCCTGTCACCCTTCTCAAATTTTAAATAATTTCAAATTCTCTTATTCATCCCATTAGGAACTTCCATAGTTGAAGTAATGCGATGTGAAATAAGCATGTTCATCAGGGCTTAAGCTCCAATTGCTGCGGCGTGCCTTCTCCAGTTTCCATTCCCACATTAAGCTGCCAAACAAAAAAATATAAAGTTGGTGAAAGGAGATTGTTGGAGCTGGTACCCCCGCTTGTGGACATTTTGAATACTGTTCTTCTGGTCCTGTGAATACATTGTCTCTTTCCAGACTTCTCATCTACTGAACTTTAGTGACATTGGGAAAGATGCAAAATGTTCTGTAAAGTTTAGTCAATTCTGACTTTTGCTGTCTACTAAAAGAACATTGTTAGAAAGGCTGCTTGTGCACTAAACCAAGCAATATGATGCTAAAAGCAAACATCTTTGAGCTTAAAGTTGTGTTTTATTTACCCTAAATTGATCAGCTGATTATCTTTCCATTGTGCTCTGTGTCCTTCAGTTCATTCCCATGCCTGTGCTCTACGGTGTGTTCCTCTACATGGGTGTGGCGTCACTCAATGGTGTCCAGGTGAGTCAGTCTGACCTGTTCAGTGTCTGCTAACCAGTGCTGGGCAAGTTACATGAAAAATCAGCCTACATCACTTTACTAATTACTCAACAGCAAAAATAATTAGTATATATAAAATAGTTGTCCCTTTTTCTTTTTTAAATGTTTGTTTCATTAGAATGTTCAGCCCAGCTTCGTCAAGATGTCTTTAAACAACTCTAAAGCCTCCTCTTGCACACATCTCACTTTTTCTATTGAACACGTGTAGAAATCCCTCCAACTCTGATCAAAACTTAACCCAATGAGCCAAACTTGCAGCTAAGACGCAATGTGTAAGCAAAGCCACTGGTGGCTAGCTAGCAGTAAAGACTTCACACACTTCCAGCCCCTGTGCTACGCTAACGTGCCCTGCAGCAGAGCAGCCCTCTCAACGCACAGAGATATTAACCTTTCATCAAACTAAGACCGCAAACAAGCTGACCCCCAAAATGTCCGTTGTCTTGAAACTGACCCGTCTGCTTGTGTCAGTTTATGGACCGCCTGCAGCTGCTCCTGATGCCAGCCAAGCACCAGCCGGACCTGATCTACCTGCGGCACGTCCCCCAGCGGCGCATCCACCTCTTCACCTTCATCCAGGGCGTGTGTTTGGCCCTCCTCTGGATCCTCAAGTCTACGGTGGCTGCCATCATCTTCCCTGTCATGGTGAGAAATCAGCTGACACACAATCACGCAGCGCCCCGTCTGGAAACAAAAGCTAATCAGTCGGTGCCTTTGTGTCTACAGATCTTGGCGTTGGTTGCTGTTCGTAAGGCCATGGACTACGTGTTCTCCCAACATGACCTCAGCTACCTGGACGATGTCATCCCAGAGAAAGACAAAAAGAAGAAGGAGGATGAGAAGAAAAAGAAAAACAAGAAGAAGACGAGCATCGACAGCGAAATCGAATTTGTAAGTTCTTTCAAAGTAAATACAAATGGCCAGTATTTGGAGATAATGTTTACCAAATCCATTGTTGTCATGTGATTGTCTACAGCGGCCTGTAGATCCTCACCTTAAAGTCTGTAAGTGTTAATGTTCTCCCTCCCTCCTCCCACAGTCCGACTACCCATACCATGAAAATCTCCCCAGTATAAAAATCTCTATGGATATGATGGAGCAGGAGCCCATGTTGGGTGATAAATCTTTGGATAGTGAGTACTAGCCAGGGTTTGCTTTGCCATAGCTGTCGAGGACTGCTCGAACTTTGCTTTTAAAGGCTTCATGCTCACATTTTCTCCCGTCATACTAGGAGAACACATGCTAGCCGCTAGCGTCTTGCACTTACAAATTTAACACTTTTAAAACGATCCGTATTCTTTTCTGCTCTAACCTGCCAGTTTTGGTTTTGCTGTGCTTGCCTTCTTTTCTGCTTGTCCATTTTGAACTTGCAGTGTTTTTGTGAAGCATGTTTTGAAAGTGTTTCTTTTCCCCTCAGGAGATGAATCCAAGACTTTCCTTGACCCGCATTCGTCATGCTGAGCACTACTTTGCGTCTCCCACAGTGGCCGAGTGAGTGAGTAGCAGCTGGCTTCCGCATCACATATTTTCTCTGAAGGGAAATGCAAAAGTTAATGTAACACCATAATCATATTACTCTATATCTCTTCCTCTTTCAGTCTTGACAAAGGTTCATATTCAAAAGATTTGCCTCACATTCGAATAAAGAGGGACTCTGAGGATAACGGTTTCTTCTGGAAGAAGGACTCAGATCTGTGAATGAATTATCCAAAGAAATGGCACAACACAGCAAACGTAACCATCCTCTTTTGTACTATCGTGCCACTTTGCAGCGGTATTTTTAATATCCCTCGTGTGAGGATATAAATCAGAATGGCTGGAAGTATTTGTCTTTTAAAATTGAAACACTTTGGTGGTACTGACTGTTAATGAGGGCTGACGCAGGATACGTTTTGAGCACGTTCTTGCAAAAAACAAAAGGGCTACCCCGGTCATCTCTATGCAGTTTTTATAGAACATTAATATCTTTATTAATGTGTACACTAATCATTTATGAGCATCCAGCTAAAGATGTTTTATCATAAAATATGTCCAGCATACAGTAGGTTTGGAGAACAGATAGCAACCAGTTTTTATTCCACTCTGTACATATCAGGAGGAGTTCCCCACAGTTAAAAAAAAAAAAAAAGTTTCCAAATAACAAAAAAAACAAACAGCCTCTGTTCTGAAAATTCTGTTTGTTTTTTATATAGTAGTTAATTTTTTAATGTTCTTTTTTGAGTTTTAAGACATAACTACAGGAATCTGAAGATTGAAACATAGCGGAGGTATTGCATTTGGAGTCGTGCACAGGGGGTTGCACATTAGAAATCCTCCTTCACTTGTAGTGAACAAAAGGTCATCTGTGCACATTCACTAGAGCTCATTAATATTGTATTTATGGGCATATATTCATTATTTATCAAGCATCCACCCGAGGCTGCATATTCAGAAAACACATCCAGAAGATAATGTAAGAATACCATATTTGTTTCAGTATGGTAGGAAGTAAATGGCTCAACACCATACAGACTGGAACTTCTACTTTTGTTTCCCAATCTTCCTTTGTCCCTTTTTTTCTATATTTATTATATTTAAACTCTCAGCAAAATCATTTGCTGTTGGAATCTTAAGTATGGCTTTATCACAACTTCCCCATTTGTGCAAATTTAAAGATATTCTTTCTGTGGTCTTTTCCCTGGTTTAGGGAGATATAGATGTATTATACCTGTATGTAGCTCTACCTCTTATTATTCTGTAGGTGGCAGGCATATTATATTAAAAACATCTGGTGTGCAATTATTTGTGATCAAACACTGATTGATTTTTTTTTTCACCTGGCACTGCATAGGATCTCTGAAGCTGCACTTTGAGTTCCTTTTTGCTCCATGGCACTTAATATTTTTCTCGTTTGGCAGTATAAAATGATTATGTACAATTTCTGTAGTGTTTTTAAATGTTGTTAAATTACATTTTAGGTTTGTTTTGTTTGTTTTTTTGTCCCAAACATTTTAAAAATAATTTTACACTCTACAAATACAGAGAAAATAATACCTGATTTCCATTATCTGACAACAAAACATAATTTTTGTAGTGTTACACATACTGAAGTTGGGGGGGAAGTGAAGGCCCGTCCTTCTTAACCCATCTGAATGAATGCAGTTTAATGTTCTCACACGCCTGACCATGAACTGAACCCTAAAACACGATTTGAGTTGAGTTTTCCTTTTTAAAATGTGATCATTTTAAAAGATGTTAATGTAATACACTTTCAATCTTCAAGTACATTTTTTTTAATTATGTAATTTTTGTAATTATGTGATTTGTGTTTTGTTTTGTCTTTTTAAATGCAAATTAACAATCAATCACTGTGAGGCAATGCAATGTGACTTCCAATCCAAACTCGATAGACATGCACTCGCACCTCTCCAAAACTCTGCGTAATGTTACGCACAGCCGACACCGGGTCGCCACTTTCATTAACTACCGGGATTTAACCGTTAACTGACCCTGTGAGCTTTTCTGACACCGGCGATTCACCGTTTATACTGCGACATCAGGAAGAGCAGCGGATCCGCGGGGTCGGAACGTTTTATTGCGCCGCGGAATTGTAACCGGCACCGAGTCGGTCAGCAGCTGCTGGTTACTCCAGCTGCCTGCTCGCGCTCATCTATGTTGTTCACAGCTTTAAACACACAACATCTTACAATAAAGATAAAAAGTAAATAATTAGCTTCATTTTGAGAGCCCGGGTGTCCTGGTTGTTAATGACCCCCGTATTTCGCACACTGATGTTTATGCAACAGCTTCTCTTCAGTCACTACATTCAGTGCATCATGATCTAAATTCCATTAGTGACAGTTTGATGAACGTTGTCTTTAATTGTCCTGTATTATTCAAACGGCATGCCTCTCGTGCTGATTGACACACTGTAACTTAAACAGTCGATTTAGGATCTCCTGCATATGTGAATGGAAGACATTTCTGTTATTTGAAATGTGCATGTATTCCTTGAAGATTGGAGCTGACTTGTAGTGCAAATAAGGGCTTTTAATTAACGCTGTCACACTCCCATTCATATGCTGGCAAGGTGTGAAGCACAAGACTGTTAAAGCTGCTTTGAACAAAAAACATCAGAAAACCACACGGTCTTCCACGTTGTTCTGTGATCTGTATATCTTGACTTTCTGGTTCTGGTGAGTCCATAATTAATGTAATATTTGTGACGTTCTAACTCTGAAACCAATTTTATACAAGAATCTAATGTACTCAATAACCATAGGTTACTCAGAAGGATGTCTGTGGGGGTTTTATATGGAGTAGTGTTTTGAATGAGCGCAATAAAACAGTCCAAATGATTCTTAAATGCACAGGTGTGTGTGTGTGTTTTATTTAAAAGTCATAAGAGTTTGGAGCATGCAGCTTTCAAACTAACAAGAGCTAGAAAGAATCAGCACTACAGAGGGTTCACATCTGAATGTACATGTCATACGTGTCGGTAAAGGGTGCAAAGGCACCGCAAACACCTGTTCTCGAGCTGCAGACACGTGTGGAGTGCACGTGCGTCTTTAAGGGGATGCATTGGGTTGAATTCAATCTCGGATCTTAAGCCGCAGACCCCACCGTCGCGTCCCGCTGTAAGCGCTCAGTCTCGCAGCAAAGATGAGAAACGAAGGCCGCATAGTTTCCGCGATCACAGGACTCCAGTCGGCCGTAATGGAACTAATCGGCTCGTTACTGTGTTTCTGTCACTGCCAAGAGGGGGAACATGTGTAGGCCTAATGATGACCTCCTCTGGTGTGGGAGAGAACATCCCTGTCTGTTCCCTCCTCACATCCTCTAGGGTTAATGTTACTGGATATTGAGTGAGTGATGGTGTGAACCTCGGATCACCTGACCGACTTCCCCGAGTGTCCATAAAAACACCCGGAACCTCTGCATCCGTTCTCACAAGAGGAATAAATCCAACCTGGAACACCACATTCCGTCGAGTCCTCCAATGTCACGTACATCTCTCTGTAACTATAGCAGATGCACAACCAGCAGATACTTTGTAATATGTGTATTGTTGGTTTGGCTCAAGGGGGCAGTAGTGACTCTTCAGAAAGGCAGCTTATATATTCTTTGAGGCTGTACTTTGTGCTGGTGTTGCATTGAACTGCATTACTCTAAAATGTGTTTTAATGTGTTTTGCTTCTCCACAATATTAGAAACATATTACCTTGTAATGCAATAGTCTTGCAAGACCTACCACCCTTTTAAAGATGGATGTTGCAGCAAAAAAACCTTCTCCGCTGCCTCACTATAAAGACACTTCTACAACCTGCATTCTCAATCAAAAGCCTCAGTAGTAGTGATGGGATGTACGTCTCTTTGAAGGGAGCCGGATCTTTTGGCTTTATTTATGCTGCTAAATCATTTACAAATGATTCATAGATCAGTTGCCAGCATTAAGAACAACCTTTTGGGTTTCTATTCACTAATGTAGTTATAAATGTTGGTTAATCCATTCATAAATACTTGTGGGTTTCTCGCTTTCTAATAATCCATCAAGTCTGGAATTTACAAAGTAAGCAAGTCGCAGGGTTTTAAGTCAATGAAGACTGCAGTTGTAAATAAGTTCATAAAAAGGGATTTTGGTCCAGGTAAGGGGGTCATCAGTTCTTCACAACCTGGCAACCCAAAAGTTGTTCAGTTTAAATGGTGTATTATTGGTGTAATATTAGTATGTGGTACATATGTGTCCTGTCTCGGTCAGCTCTGTATGTAAGATATGATAATACAGATGCAAAAAAGGAAGTTAACCTATTGGGTGGGCGGAAGTGCTCACAAGAGTCCTAAAGACACATAAGCACTTTTATTTACGGATGTTTCTCGGTTGATGTTTGGTATTCAATATATGCAGAAATTCACTCAAAGGACTCACACAACACACGG
>JAVQJL010006005.1:0-17110 GCA_036024295.1 Nannoperca obscura
GAGCCGAGGCTCGCGGAATATGCAAATTGGGGAGAGAGAGGGAGAGAGAGAGAGAGAAGTGCCCCTCCCCTTCTCTCTCTCTCTCTCTCTCTCTCTCTCTCTTCCATCAGCTCTCTCTCTCTCACACACACACACACATAAGCGCGCGCACGAACAATGAAAAGAAGGAGAGAGGCTCGTGGACTCTGAACTTTCCACAGTAAATGTGGAAGTCATCCCTCCGTCGCGCCTATTCACTTTTTCCACCTTGCTCAGACCGCGCGCTTCTTTCTCCTCCTTTTTACTCCTTACCTCTCATCCTTTCTTCCTCTCTTCCATTGTTTTCTCCTCTTTCTTACTCCCCAATCATTTCCCCCTTACTCCCTTGTTTACCTTATTTTCTATTTTCTCCCTTCTTCCTTTGTTTCCTCCTCTCCTCCCTTGTGTTCTTATCTCATCTCCTTCCTCCATTGTTTCTTTTTTATATTTTCAACATTTAACAGGTCTATACAGATTTCTTAGAAGCATTTGAAAAGTCAAATCTGACAATACATAACTTTGTTGTATATGTAAAAATTATCTGACATGCTACATCCACGGCTTACGTTTCAAAGTATACTCAGTTCTTTTCTTCAGACTCAGTTCTTCTACTTCCCCCATCTTACATGAAAACAGACAAATTAAATTCCTTTACTGAATTGTATTGTATGTTTATGTTTCTTTGCTATATTCTCAGTATGTACGTACACTTTCCTCTGTAACTGTGTAATGCTGAATATATATAATTCTCACCATTTTTAATAATTCTTTTTTAAAATATATATATATATATATATATTAAATTACATTCCCAGAGCAACCAAGTGTGGGTTGCTATGGTGAGCTGTTACCAGCAACCACCTGATGGTGGTGCTATCACTGATCATCTATTGTTAACACACACACCAAATGTCTGACTGTCTGGAGTCACTAGACATGCCGTCAGCAGCCACTGGATCAGTTTTTCTTTTTTAATCAGGCTGTTTAAACTTTTGCCTTGTTGACAACCAAGTTGAAGCAGACCTGGATACATAAAATGAGAATAATCCAAATTTAAAGAGACAATGTTCAAACACAAATTGGCCAATAGGAGGAGCCATAAATACCTCAAATGTATTGATCAGAAAGATTTGTTTCTCGCACACAATGCTACATAAATCATAGACAACTGGCTGTGATTGCTTAACGTGGCTTTTTATGTAAATACAATTGTTTTAAAACAATGGTTTCGTGTGAGGAGCTGTTCAACTGTTTATTTGCAACAAGATCACAAAGTTTCATTCAAACTGGTCAGATGGTGCCTTGGAAATTAAATGTAAACTTTAAAATACTGCAGAGCCTCCATTTTAAGTCTGATTGACATGCAGGTTTGTGTACAGATTCGGAAATACTGACTCCCCGTGGATTTATCATAATACCAAGCAGGTCTGTCATTGTGATATAGACTAAAAGTCTAAAAATCACGTTGTTTCAATAAACTTGAACATTTTTGGACTTGTCAATAACAAGAGTGGTGCAGAGATTATAGAGATGCTTCTCTTCCAAATTATTTTGGTTAACCTGAGTGCTCATTTACAATGTATCTACAGTCTGAAATCAAATGTGAACAGTTTTGGCCTCCCATACTTATTGCAGTTTTGTCATTAGGGACTGTTACTGACATTTCCAGTGTGTTCAATTTTAATTCAGTTTAAAAAGAATGACCAAAATCTAAGCAGAAGAGGCCGAAATATCTTGACTTTTAGCTCCAAAAACACTGCATCCTTCATGTTCCATAATGCAACTTGTCATTAGACCTTCCCTGGTATGGAATCCGATTTGTGTCAATATAATTAAACAAAACGGATTAAATATTAAACAAAAATAAGAAATTGAGAGAGAATAAAACCCATGGAAGCAAAGTAAAAATCTAATTTTAAAAGGAAAACGTATAACTTGCAAACTAATTATTTGTGCAATCATGAGAACTAGTGGTCTTTTACTTTTTTGATAATACAACGTTTTGTTTACAGTTCCCTCTGCTCCTCTCACTCATCAGACTTCTGCCCTCAATGTCAGCTTTGCACTTCTGCTGCCAGCGCTCGTATGCACTTCCTGACTTTGTGTTTGTAGTTCTGAAATAAATCTCTCGGGTGACATCTCTCGTGGCTAATGAGTTTTTGAGTGACTTAAAAGTAAAAGACCAATAATTTACACTATTCCACAAATGGTTAATACGTTTTTTGAGCTATCTTTTTTGCTTCAATAAGTTTTATTCTCTCTAAAATTCTTATTATCTAAGTTTTGTTTGATTATCTTGACAAAAACTTTATCACTTCTTTCAAAACTTTCAAAATTAGATCCTCTGAGAAGTATTAACTCTGACAAGTAAACGTATCTTCATGTGCAAAATTGGTGGATTTCCCATTTAAAAAACATAAAATCACACTGAAATAAAGAGTGAGAAAGATGTAGAATAATGGAGCGAGGAGAGCAAGAGGGGTTCAGGCAATCACCAATACAGTCACACAGAAAGTGGTTCATTCGGTCTTCCAAATTTCATATTAACATTGTCATCATTCATCCTTATCAAACAAATATTAGACTCCAAAACAAGCGAGCAGACCTCCTAAACCTCTCAATCTTTCTCTCTCTCACTCACTCTCTCTATCTCTTTCTCTCGGCTTTAATTTGATTAAAAAGCGGGCTGCAGGAAAGGGAGGGAGGGCTGATGCACATCTAATAAGTGGACCATCTGTCTGCAGCGCTGGCTGGCTCCCAGCATTGTACCCAACCAGACTGCATGGGAAATGAAAGGAGAGATGGAGGGATGGAGGGAGGATAGAAGTGCAAGGGGGAAAAAAAGTATGGAACCCAAAAAGAGTGACCCGGTTCAGGAAAAGAAGCAGAGACAGCATTTTTAATTTTGCCTGGCGCTTGCTTGGTCAACAAACCTGCAGAGTAGACGAAGAAGAATGAAGAGCGGAGGAAAGAGGGAGGAGGAGAGATAGAAGGTGTGCTTAAAGGAGAGCGGAGGAGGAGAGAGGAGGACAGGAAAAAGGTGAGGGGATAAGGAAGAGAGGAGAGGAGAGAAGAGGAGAAAAGATGGGCAAAAGGGGTGGGATAAAAGAGGAGGAAGTAGGAAAGGTGACCAGAGGATGGAAAAGAGAAAAGAAAAGAGGAGAGAAAAAGGGAGAAAGGAGACAAAAGAAGAAGAGGAAAGGGGAGCAGAAAAGAAGAAAGGAGAGAAGGTGAGGAAAAGATGGAGAAAAAAATAAGGTAGAAGAGGGGAAACGGAGGAAGGAGATGAGTGAAGAAGGGGGGAGAAAACAAAATAGATGATGAAACAACAAACAAGGATTGAGGGGCCAAAAGAAAGTAGAGAAGAAACAGAAATCAAAGAGTAGAAGTGGAGAAAGGGGAGGTGAAAGGGAGGGAGGAGTGGAAAGGATAAAGGAGGGTAGGAATAAATAAGGGGGCAAGGAAAGGAGGGAGGGAGGAGAGTGGGAAAGGCGAGAGGAGAGGAATGTAGAACAGAAGAGAGGTGAAATTAAGGCAAGGAGAGAAAGTGACACAGGAGAGAATGGGGGAGGGCAGAAGGAGAAAAGCAGAGAAGCATAGAATGGAGGAAAAAAGAGAGACAAGGAGAGAGGAGAGGAAAGAAGAAAAGGAGAGAAGAGAAGGGGAAGAGATGAGATAAGAGGAGAGAGAAGGATGCTATAAGGGAGCAAGGGAGGAGAAAAGAAAAGAGGAGAGGTTTAGCTGTGTGCTGACTTCTGTTTTTAAAAACTCCATCAAACTGACCTTTGACCTTAAGGTAGTACAGCCTATTCCAAGCCCACACTGCCTTGAACTTTACATCTCCTATCTAATTAAGGGCGACCGGAGACATGAATTGGACAACAGCCATTGTCTGTCTATTCTTTAACAAGCCACCAAAGGTCATAGTAGAAATAACTTGTTCCTTTCAATTTTCCTCTTTTTATCTCTTTCTCATCCTCCCTGTATTTTCCCCTTCCTCCTTCCTTCCCTCCTTTCTTCAGTAACCCCCCTCTTCTTCCTTCCTTCCTTCCTACCTCACTCCTGTTCGACCCCTCTGTCCCGTTAAGTCTTCTCATCTTCTTCCCTTCTCCGATTCCTCAGTCTCTTCTGGTTCCTCTTCTAAGCTCTCCTTTTCTTCTGCATCACTTGTCTTTTTCCCTCCTCCCCCTCCCTCCTTTCCCCAACTTCCATTCTTCCCCACTTTCTTCCTCTCCTCCTTCCTTCACATCCTTCCCCTCTTTACACTTCATCCTTCACTCCCTTTATCTTTGTCTCTTCTTGAAATTTCATGTCCCCATCCAGTTTCCCCTCTCTTCCCCCTTCCTCCTGTTTTCTCCTTCTTCCTTCTCCTTCCCTCCCTCTCTCCTCCTCCTCTTCTCTGGTGGTGAGATGACAGTTAATCCCTGGTTGAATTATAATCTCACATTTCATCCTGATTTCGCGCTGACAGGATTTTCCTTCACATTACGACGCCTAGTTGTCAATCTCGCTCAGTTTCTCTCTCTCTCTCTCTAGGCTTTTTTGTCTTTCTCAATGTCTCTCGCCCTTTCTCTACATCTCTTTTTGTCTCTCTGAGTTTACATCTCAGTTTTCTCAGCATCTTTCTTTCCCTCATACTATTTACCTTGCTGTCTGTCCAACCTTTCCTTCCCGTTTCTTTCCTTCTTTCCTTCCTCTTTTGCCTTCTTTCTTATTCATTTTCCTTCCCTTCTCATTTCTTTTGTTTTAATTTCCCTCTTCCTTTCCTTCCCTTTTGCCTTCTTTCTTTCTACTTTTGCAGTAATTCCCTTTAATTTTCTGTCTCACATTGAGCAGTTCTCGCCTAAAGGCCTAGAAACACTCTCTCTCTCTCTCTCTCTCTCTCTCTCTCTCTCACACACACACACACAGCACGATGGCACTTTGTTCTCTTCATACAGCCACTTCCTATTGTGAGCCTTTGATTTGAGTCTTTTTATGTTGCAGGTCTGAAATTACAAACAATAAAGTTATCGACAGGATTGAAGAGTCGAGAGGCAGCTACACACACACACGGGGGGGGGGGGGGGTTGCATAAAGGTACACACACTTTCATTTGAAACAGAGGCACATGTAAGTGCTGCGAGGCAGGCTGTGAGACAGGTGTATGAGACAGGTGAAGTCAGTAGATATGTAAACCACTTAAGCCACAAGTCCAAAATTCTACTTGATGAATTTGCTGAATGAATTTGATTGACAGAATTGCACTTATCTCATCACTGGATGTATTTCTGTTGTCCATTCATAATCATCATGACGACAGTTTCTTCAGTATCAAAAGTAGTGAAGGTGATTGTAGTCGGTATCCATGGTTACAGTGCAGTACACAAACTGTGAGAAGCTAATATGACATAACTTTTCATGCGGCAGATTCACCAAAATAATCATATTAGGTGAAAATAAACAGGGCTCAGGTGTAGCCCACAACATCACATCATCCAAAGCATGATGGTGATGTAAACATAGTCAGTCTTGCATGTCATATGCCTCTACTACTAAAAAGTAAAAAAAGAATGACGAAGAAAAAATCTGAACATTGTCACTGAAAAACACATGTAGTACAAGTATGTAAAAAATATCAGGTTCTAGTTTTCAAAGACACATTTTTTTTCAATGCCAAATGTTCTGGCTCCATATAAAAGAAAATAATTACATTTTAAAGGAGTACTAATTGGTTACATTTTCTAAGTGATTTCTCTGCTCATGTGACACTTGATGCCTGAGTATCCTAATGTATCCTGGAAAAACAGTAGCCTATATTACATGCCTAGCTAAAACATGTAGTGACTATACCATAATTATGGGAGTATGTATGGATGGATGACTGAACACTTTAACTGAATATATTAACAAACTACCTAAAAGATATATGGGTAAATGAATGAATAAATGAATGAATCAAACACCTAATGAATGAATGGATCAATTAATGAATGACTGATTAGATTGACCAGTGGATGGATGGCTAAATATATTAAATGAATACATTAGCAATCCACCTAATCAATATATGAGTGAATTAATGTGTACATGAATTGGATTAATAAATGGGTGGATGGATAAATGAATGGTCAGATGGAGATAGTTAGATAGATAAGACAGACATAAGGTTGACAGACTAAAAGAATGAGAGAAGAAAGAAAGAGAGAGTTCTTCATTTGGTGTAATCAGGATAAAAAACCTGACGTGGCCTCAATTCTGACGGAGAAAATCAGACGCTAATTTTCTTCCAAAAAAACAAACTGACAGAAACACTCACACACACACACACACACACACACACACGTACACAAACACTCACATCACAGACACACTTACACAGCCTCTCCAAACACTTTCGGGACTGTGTGTGTGTGTGTGTGTGTACGTGTGTGTGTGTGTGTGTGTGTGTCTGGCATCCATCAGAACCACAGCTTGCCGAAAAAACAGTAAGCACAGTGCAGGGGGAGAGAGAGAGGGAGAGAGAGAGAGAGAGAGAGAGAGAGAGAGAGAGAGAGAGAGACGAACGAACTAGCGCTGCTGCACGCTAATTATGTATGCATGATTTAATCTGCAACTCAATAATATGCAAATATATTCATATGTTAGTTTCTTAATTAAAAATGCAAAGCAGCCCTTATGGTGATTTTTCTATGATTTTCTTTTCAGCCTAACAAACGGAACATTTTGAGAAATTCAACAAATTGGAGGGAAGCGCCACGATGGGGGGTTAAAAAAAAACCTAAACAATTTCCTACACCAACTTCCTGTAGTTTGAGGAGCTGGGAGGGGGGTAACTTGTAGAATGAAGGCAAACTTTCTGATTCCACCTTAAGGAGATTTAAAGCCAATTTTACTTTAAAAGACGTTTGAGAAGTTACTTTGAAGGATATAGGCATGTCATATGGGAGTTACCGTAATTGCCAGTATAGCATTCTTGTCAACATCCCCAATTCATAATTACTAGTCATGAATTCAGTTTTTTCTGCCAGCTTTTATAGATCGAACTCAGTGTTTAATATGACACATGTGCCTGTAAAGCCAAACAAACCTGGATACCTCATCTCACAGCCAAAGTCTGTCTATAAAGGTAATTAAACATTCATTTAATGGATATAGTGCTATATTGACGATACACAGTATTGCAATCATACGCCTTCCTTGAGTCCGTAAAATGCTCATGGAATGTGTTACATAAAAGTATTTTGCTGGGGTTTATAATGGTGACCTCTCACTAATGCAAAGCTACCATTAGCTAATTTCTTGTTGTACTGACAAGTTATTTGAAAGTGGGCCTTCACAAGATTGGTTCAGAAATTTCCAACACTGTTAATTGTTTCACTTTCCCCAATGATATTTAACATCCATTACAGGTGTCACAAGACACAAGGCCTTTCTAAATCCAGGGTTTTCAAGTTTGAACTTGGCATGTTAAACTCATAGATGTATAAAGAGAACAGGATACAGCACTGGAACTGGGCCCTGTTCATTTCTATAAAGATGCTCAGTAGTGCATGAAGCCAAAAAAGTCAGACTTAATTTATGAAAATGATCAAATTACCCAGATCCCCCACATAGCTTCCGCATCATGTGGCCCATAGAGCAAGCACACAAGCACGGCAAAAAGTATGTATGCGTCAGTGTGCATCATATGACGGACCCAAAAAAGCTGTAATTACACAGTTTGGCCACTATGTCAAATTGGCCCAGTGCACTTCATGGTGGCTTGGATGAACTTAGGAATCCAAACTCCAAAGAATGAGAGGATGGAATTTAATCAGTTTGCAATTGGGAAAACAGCATTCTTGCTGATATCACCAGCTCAGCAGGGTTCAGCTGATTATACTTATTATACAACACATCTTTTGTGTGACAGTGCCCATTGTCATTGTGGGCATGTTACCATGCTGACATTCACATTTAGTTTTGTTAAAACACTACAGAGACACCAGTGCCACCAGTGGGGTGACTATGGATGCTGACTGGCCAGTCTTGCCCAGCTAGCGTGTCCTCACATCTCTGGAAATGGTAGAACACATTTTCATGTTGACATTCTTTTGATAAATGTAGCATATATCCGAAATCTAAACATTCATTTCTTGCTTGAAAATATCTAAAAATTAAATTTTTGGACACAATTCTAGTTGTAGAGTTGTAGAACACTCAGATCAGAAAGCTGGGAGCCTGTTCACCAGTTCAACAGTTAAACCTGAGATCACTTTCTTGGCCTGACTTCAGGTCATGCAGTGCAGAGTGCAACCTGCTGCTGAAAGAAACGCCTGCTCTGCACTTTATGTTCAGGTATACTTTACACAGAGCGTGCTCAGAATGAAAACAATAATTAAAGATGAAGCTAATCCACACCACCAGCATGCATTACAATCACCTGTGTGTGGCATGAGGCTGATATTCAGATCACTTAGATCCAGCCTTTGTTGAAGCCAATGCTCTCATTAGAACAAGGTTAAAATAAACAACCTGTTCTCTTGAAATGACTGCCTCTCTGTTTACATAGAGTTTACACACCTTTTTTTTGTTTGTATCTTACTTACATACTGTATCTTTGCTTGCTGACCACCTTTTATTTCACAAATTTCTTTTAGATTTTTCACAGATATTTCTCTTTTCATCTCTGGTACATGTTTGTCTTCCTGTCTTCCACAGCAAGTGGTGTCGATGTCATTTCTCATCTCTGGTTTAGCTCTCATATTGTGGAGGTTGTTTTTAGTTATAAATACATACATGTAAATGTGTTATTCCAGATTTAGAGCATGCATTGCCAACTGTCTACACCAAAAATATGTATCAGAGAAGGAGATATATCGAGGATAATGTGTTATTATTAAACCTCCTCAGATGCAATAAGACTGCTAGTGGACTGACCACTGCAGAGGGAGCCGACCCCTTTCAAAACCTTCTTAACCTTGTGCAGACTTTTATAAATAGTTGTTAAAGCTTAAAAACTCTTCAACATTCAGGAACTGCATGATAAGTGCTGATAAATATCTCCCACATTTTGTTTTTTTGTGATCACAAATTCTCTTTTCCATGAGAAAATGGTTTTGACAGCTTGTCATGTAAAATCTTACAACAATTGGCTGTCAGCAGGCACCACTCTCCAAACACTACTTGGTGTTGCATTTAAAAAAGCTCTGGCATCTAAGACTTAATAATGAACTGCAAAAACAACAGCAAAATATCAGAAAAGCATACCCATTATAGAAACATAAAGAAAACATGGCTGCTATAAAAACAATAATGTGGCTGTTTTCTCTGACATGTTGGATGTCAGAGTGTCTTTGAACACATCACAGAATCATTTCATGGTGAAGGATCTTCACTTATTCCAGTCTACAATAGGTGATCTGAGTTTTATTTTAGTATTTCAGCTTATAAGCAGAAAAACAGTTAAACGTTAAAATGAATATTAAAAAGAATTTCACTCCCTAAATGAAACTGAAGAGAAACAAAAAAAGTCTGACATTTTAGTGCAGGCAAGAAGGACAAGTGAGAAATATTTAACACATTATAAACAACTTAAAGCAGTTTTGTCACCACGAGTACAGGCTGATTTGTGTGTGTGTGCACCAGTGTGTTAGTATGCCTGTGTGATAACGTGATATTCATCGTAGCCTTGGAGCAAATCAGAGTGCTGCTCTGCCTGTTACTGCAGCCAAATATTTGGGCTCAGGAATGCACAAGGGAACGTTCACATCTGCAGCAGGCATTTTTGTGTGGGTGCGTGTGTGTGTGTGTGTGTGTGTGTGTGTGTGTGTGTGCGTGTGTGTGTGCGCATGTGACACACAGAGAGAGGTCTTTGTACAAGCCAAATGTCTTCACAAGGACAGAAAGGCAGCAAACATCTTCCGGCTGAGGTTATTTCATTAACAAAAAAACTGAAGCACTGAGGCAGTTGTAGAATAAAAATGATTTTCTAAAGTAAAGTTCAAGTGGTGGTATCAAGAACTGACTGAGCAAGTTTCAGGGACGTGTCCAGGTTCATTAGGGGAGTTTACCTGGCTGCAGCCTACAGAACGGGGCGTGGTTCAACCTTGAACATTTAATCCCACCCACCGTGATTTGATTAAACGACACCAGTCTGTTCATAGAATGGTATCGCTACTCAGCTAATAATGTCATGAGGGGAACTCTCTGTTTCGTATTTTAAATGTAATGATCACTTTGAACCATGAGTTGTAAAAAGAGGGGGGTCATGCTCATAGCCAGCATCCTATCACAGTTGACCTTTAACCCCGCCCAATTCGTTAAATCAATCAAACCACGGTGGGCAGGATTAAACATTCAATGTTTCAGCTCACCCCATTCTGCAGGCTGCAGCCAGATAGGCCTACATATCGTGGGGGCTGGTGGTATTGGAGTGGGGTTAAGTATAATTTATTTAAATTCTTGCCTTACTAGCTCTGACAGCTAATAGGGTAAACAGTAAGTCATTGGTTCACCATGAACAGAGAGTTAATAACGTTAGTGGGGTTAAGATAGCAATCCAAAATCTCAATGGGAAAACACATAGCATAACTTTAGCAGGGCTAAGTTACCAGGGGCAGGACAGCAGCTGATATGGCAAAAAGCTAATGTCATTACATCAGAATGCAATGTGCTTGTCAAATCGTTTACTGGGAGATATTATTTAGTTAGACAAAGCTGCCAGACAGTGGCTTTGGAGCCACTGAATATTTTAAAGTTATTATATCAAATAAAATAAAGTGAAATATATCATAAAATTAATATAATATATATATTATATCAGAAAATGTTGGTTTCTGTGACTTGGACTTACAACTAGAAGGGTGATATGAATGTTTTTAATCTACTAAGCTGCTCATAATTATGGACTGAATGATATGACATGATATGACATGAATTTAGCACAAGATGCATGCTATCCAACCTCCTAACAGGAAACAAGCTTCTCCTAGCAAGACTGAGATATCATCAATCCAACATCTGGTACAAAGCTAGCACAACTTTTGTGGTGCTAAGCTAACTGCAGTACAATATCAATAATCAGGGCACAAAAGTTAGTATAACATTAGCAAAGCAAGTCACTTCCAACAGAACACAAAGCTAACACAGTGTTAGCAGGGCTAAGCTTTGGACTAAAGATCTAAAGACATTGTGGACACCTTTAAGAACCACCTTTGAGCACTTGCCTTTGTGTAATCGTTCTTCTATTCATTTCTTTTAAACTTTTTAATTTTCTTTTGTGAATCACTTTGCAAGTTACTAAATAAATAGAGTGTCTGTCTGTATATGTGAGCTACATTTGTGTATGTATATAGCATGTATATATATTGTTTGTGAAAGGATTCGTTTTGTGTCAAACTAAAGTTCTCTTTGGGAAAAAAGAGGCACCAACATGTACACACAGCAATACATACACACACAAACAAACGCCTTCTAATTCAACAAGTCAGTTTTCCATCTGACACAAAATGGCGGCCCGATGCACCATTGTGAGACATTTTGGGGCAGAGAGCCAAGCAAACAGCTTACACACACACACACACACACACACACACACACACAATGCACACACAATATTTAACACATTTAGTGCGTTACAAGGCAGATATTTTGAAGGCATTTCTGTAGTGTTTTCAAGTGGAATGAGTCACTGAAGCATCCACATAACATAACTGAACACACAGCTGTTTGTGTGTGTGTGTCAGTTAAACCATGAGGTCATCCCTGCATGGCTGAAGCTGCTCTCTGAGTTTCTTTAATACAAGCACTGAAGCAGCTGCAGGACAACAGCACCATTCTAAACTCAAGTTGCTGCTTTTTCTCTGTCGAGTCCATCATCTCATGATGACTTACAAAAGGAGAGCTGTGTTTAAATCCACTTCCCTGTGTAAGTATTGAGTTTAACCCATGGTTACCGGTAGGTTAGTTTCACTTGTCACCTGTAGCATGAAGCATTATTACTGTTACTATGGTGAACTGCAACAAACTGTCACTACCAGGAGAAAACATACATCATCTAATGTCGTATTGATCATTAAAGTCAAAATCCTTACTTTTACTCATTTAACATAATTTCCATTAATGTATGCATACAAAGGCTCTCTCTCTCTCTCTCTCTCTCTCTCTCTCTCTCTCTCTCTCTCTCACCCCTCCCTCCCTGTAGCCTCTTTCTCATTTCATCTTCTGCCAAGGCCCGGTATAACACCGCTAATTTGAGCAGCATGCTAAGACAAGCACACACACACACACACACACACACACACAAACACACACTTCCTTTTCAGCACCACTTCACACACAAGGAGATGAGGTTGATGTGTGTTTTTATGTAATTTTACTTTATGAATGTTGTTTTTAATTCCCTTTTGCAGACTCTCAACTGGAGTCACGTGCTCTGTTTTCTATCAACAAATTAGCTGATTTGGATTTTAAACAAAATCTATGATTTTTTTTTTCATTTTCTTATTTTAAATTTTTTATTTCTTCACTTTTTTTTTTGATGTCAGTAATCTGTGGATTTTCACGATCAACATGGGGACTCCATCAATATCCTTTTATTAGCACTGTGTGTGTGGATGTGTGTGTGTGAGTGTATGGTTAATGTTATATTAATGATATACAATTATGATATATACAATATTTTTAATTATGGTCATTGGAGACACAATTGATGTGGATTTTCGATGAATAAGTCACGTATAAGAACACAGCTGTCCACAAACAGCAGGACATGTCTTCAAATCCTAACTACTCTTTGGGTTCAGAAGTGTCGGCCTTCAACAAGAGACAACAGAACCACACACTAATTGACTGGCGGGGCCTGTGGCTCCTCTGTGGTACCTGGGGCCGCCTGAAGGGGGCAGTATGACTCACCAAACCGCATCTGTGCACCCCCCCCCCCCACACACACACACACACACAACTCCCCACCCCCCCATCCCTCCTCCACCCGCGGCCCACCGGGAACCGCCGGCTCTCCTACTGTGCCTTCTGCAAGACCTGGCTTAATTTAATTAACGCTGTCGACTTTAAACAAAACCACATCTGAGCCGAGGAGAGAGAGAGAGAGAGAGAGAGAGAGAGAGAGAGAGAGAGAGAGAGAGAGAGAAGAAAATAGCCAGAGATGGGAGCAGATCGCCTCGGTCAGATCGCTGAGAGGATTTATTCGGTTCAGGGTTTGAAAATATTCTACCTTTTCAGGGGGTTTCAGCAACGAGACCTTACAAAAAATAAAAAAGAAAGAAAAATAGACACCCCCAGGATTCTTTCTTTAAATGACTAATATCAGTGGAAGTCAGTGTTTTTTAAGGCTGGTGCTGGTAGAGAGCTGAAGATGAGACTTTTCACATTCTGGATTCTCTAGAGTAAAACTAAAATACTAAACGATGAGCTGCAGGTAAAAATGTGATTTTATGGCTGTTGGACATTTTGAAAATGAAGTCTCTCATCACTGTAGCTTTAACACAATGCTTTCTCTGTGTTTTAGAGATGATTAATGCTTTGCAAGAATGAAAAGTTACATTGAATTGTGATTATTGAATGATTGATTTACAAGCTGGATGCCGTACATTTTGTGTGTAGTTTCTGGATATCTTGTGAGGTAACTGAAGCAGCATTTAAGCCTAACATCTGAAATTTTTTAGGAATAATAAATAATCAGCTTCTATTATAGAAATGTAGCAATTATTGATACATTTTATAGCAAAGAGGAGAACTTAAGAACTTCTCTTACTAAAGGAGACGCTTTTACTTTCTCTACATTTGACAGATTCTGAAGGAAAAAGCTGATATATATGTGTGTCCTGTCAGAGATTTCCCCAACATTGAAATTTACCATATTGGGAATTAAGTCACATAATCATCTTTTACGGCCTCTACAAAGTGGTGGAATTTCACAAACCAGATGCCGTACAAATATTTTTATATATAATAATATTTTTACAAATGCACAATTTAAGAGAAAAGAGCTTCAAATATATATCTTTGATTTATTGAATTATTCACAATAAAGGCTTTATTTACCTCATGTTAAATGTTCATGTTCAGAGTAATAAATAAAAGCGTATTTTCATTTTGGAAAATATATGATTGATATTTACACAGTGTAAGCATCAGAATTTGTAGTTGTAAATGCATCAGAAAAAAAAAGATCTGTATTTGTTCCTTTGTTCTGGATTAAGAATAATCAGATATAATATTAGTCCGATAGGTTTAGTTCAGTTTTAGAGACAACAAAAAACTAAATATAATATTCCAGTCAATATTATAATGATTAAAAGATGCATCAGCCTTTTAAAAAACACCTCAATTTAATCCAATTTAGCAAAAATTACAAATGTGGTAAATATTAAGATGTAAAATAAAACGTTCAGTTATGTCTTAACTGTGTTATGAAATATTTAATATGTAATCATCTTCACATGTAAACTCTCCCTGGGTACAACTGATGGCTGGACCCAGTGTCACTGTGAGTGAGTGAGAGAGTGTGTTAGTGTGTGTGTGTGTGTGTGTGTGTGTGTGTGTGTGTGTGTAGAGTTTGGGGAAGAAAAAAAGAAAAATGCCTTTATCGGACTACAAATGAGCATTTAACACACTCATGCTGACACATATAATGGCTTCATTTTCATGGTTAATTCTAGCCATTTTTGGGGATAATCTTGATATATATGTGTGTGTGTGTTTTGTTGTTTATCCAGTATGCATTAGCAAAGCTCTGAGGACGAGCCAGAGACTCTATCAGCCTGAACAACAAATTAACTAAAACAATAATATCTAAAGCAAAAAAAAAATCAGTTATACTCCCAACATCAACAAAGAAAAACAACAGCGAGACGGCACTCTGCATCCTGCTAATGTTAGCAACTGATGCCTAATTTCCTTTTGATTACAAAGACATCCCACGCTCTCCTCTCAAGTGACGTATAATTGTTTCTCAAAGTAAATCATCAACTCAGCAAACTAAATTTGACAAACAACAATAACAAACTTGCAGCGCAGGGAGACGAGAAGGAGGGGAGAAAAAAAAGGAAATGAATTAATTAAAAGAAAAAGACCCATCGCCCGCAGTGGATGTGAAACAGAGATGAAAGAAAACAGACAAGACTTTTTGCCTTAAATGAAGTGTGTTCACGAGCTGCAGCATATGGGAGGGCAACAACACAACAACAAGAAAAACAAGTTTAAACACGCTGAAATTACACATGAAATCTTTCTAAATTCATCAAGAAAAGTGGAATGCAAGCAGACAAATCAGTGTGCTCATGTTTCACAAAATGCTAATAAAATTATAACGTCATAAACATAGCACGTCAAATCAAGTCCATATTTTTCAATTTCTTACGTGAGAGGTTAAAACATAAAAAAGACACATTGAAAGAGATGAAAATGGCAGAAAAAATCGAGCTACCTTAAAACTCAAATTCCACTGTTTTTGCTGAAATGAAAATAACAAAGAAATAACACATCAGCGTATACACTTCACACTATCGAGGCCTTATGTCCACACTCAACAGTAAATGCTTTTTCTATAGACGGATATTTGAAGCCTGGGCAAACAACCGATCATTTTCACAACCGTCTTCCCCAGCGTAGCCTTACTACAATTAACCAGAGAAGAGGACAACGCTGGGACAATTAAACACAAATAACTGACGATAAATAAAAACAGCTATGGACACTGCACACAAGCATTATCAAGCTACATAAATGAAACAACCTGCCACTTACAGCAGAATAATGCAGCACCAAGGCAGCCAACAGAGAGCTGTATAAACACTATAAACGCCGCGGCTACAGCCCACAAACACACAATAAAGCAAAAACAACATATCGCATACACACACACACACACACACACACACACACAATGCTACGTTTCTAGGCAACACAGTGGTGGCTGACGTTCTTCTCTGGAGAGAGAACAACATTCGTCCGTGAGTTTGTTGTACCTATGTGAACGGCACTGTGTGAGCTTTGTGCACAGCGAAGTCCTCCGCGTTCTGCTGTAGGTTGAACTTCTCTGCTTGTTCAGTCTCAATGCAAAATGTAGTCCACTCAGCCCCTCAGTCCATTTGGGCTCCTTGAAGTAGAGCAGTCTATAGTCACAACGTGACAGAGCATAACAGTCAGTACAGCAGATAAAAAGGCCTCACCCACCTCACAGAAGGTGGAAGTTCCTCAGTAAATGTAGAAGTCACTGTGGAAGTATCTACCTCAAGCATTTAGCCGTTAGCGTTTAGCATTCCCATGTTGGGCGCAGTAGTCAGTGTACAGTAGCAGGGGTGTGCTGAACTAGCGAGCTAATGTGATGGATTTCTTCTCTTGGCCCCTAGTGGACACAAATTGATTACTGTAGCTTTAACAAAACTAAAGTGTCACTAAATCAATCACAAACACCACATGTAAGTACAACCAGCATGGTTGTGGGTGAAAGTGATTAGGCGTTTAATAATGACGATATTTTGTCTCCGGTCCTCACTTCTTTTAAGGGCTGTTAAAACTCAGTGTAAGAGTTAAGCATAAAATCAAGTTTAGGTTAAAGGATAGGTTTACATTTTTTTTCAGTCTATCCTAAAACAATACTTACATGCCATATGTACATTCAGTAGGTGTAATGATTCCTCCTCTCAATACTGGCAGTTAAGTGATTCCTTAATAGTAAGATTAAACTGTTAAAAACAGGGCAAAAATCTCGAGCGCCTATTGTGTGCACAAATGCATTCTTAAGTTTAAGTTTAGCCAAAGTCTTCACCAGTCTAATTTAGCCAAATCGTCATCCTGGTAATTACGTGTGGGTTCACTGTGTTTTGTCGCAACAACCAAATGACAAGGACGTATCCCTCAGCTGCAGCTCAGCAAGGAAACACTGTCCAGACAAAACAGTAACTTTGGAAGATACTCGTTTCATTTGGCAAACTCAGACTGCTAAAGCCTCGTATTAGCCTCAGCTGAACTTTGGAATGTGTTTTTGAACAGAACGAGGACTGTGGATTTTGTCCGCCATTTCTTACAGTTTAGTCACAGCACAAGGGAATATCATCACGGCCAGCATGGACAGGAGGAATGACTACAGCTGCCAATAAAGCTGCCA